>NC_069487.1:24976502-25065383 GCF_026875155.1 Cherax quadricarinatus | reverse complement strand
CCTTTTTTCCCCCAAATCCAACCGGGGGAAAAAATTTCCAAGGGGGAACAACAGAAAGCAAACGGGTTTTCCAAATTTCTTAAGCAAGAAAACGGGAAAAAGTTAAATTTAAACCCCAGGGGGTTTCCGGGAAGTTTCATAAAAAATTTCCAAGGGGGGGGAAAAAATTTTTTAAAAAACCTTTCCCGGGAATTTAAACAGTTAACCACCTTTTATAACGAATTGTGTTTTAAAAAAATCACAAATTTTTTAAAAGGTCAACCCCCCAAGGATTAAAGGAAACTTACATTCACACCTTTTTTTCGGCCTTTTTTTTTAAAAAAACCTTTTTTTCCCCGTTTTTATCTAAAGTATAATTTTTTTAAAATTTTTTTTTAAAAAAAAAATTTTTTAATTTATTTTAAAATTTTAAATTTTTTGATTTAGGGAATTTAAATTTTTCAGGGGGGTTGGGGTTTGTTTTTTAAATTCTTCCTAAGTTTTTGGCAAATTTTTAAACCAAATTTTTTCATCTCTTTAAAAAATACCCATAAATAAAAAATATTTAATAATAATATTTTCAATCCAGAAATTTCCTTTTTTTAAATAATTCAAATTTTTATAAAATCCCATTTTTAACCTAACTATCTCTAACCTAACCAAACCCAATCTCTAACCAAAAACCAAACTATCTTTAACCAAACCCTAACTATCTCAAACCCAAAACCTAACAATCCTCTAACCAAACCTATCTCAAAACCTAACCTCCCAATCTCTAAAAAACCCTTTTAACCTTAAAACAAATCCAAAACCAAACCCTAATCCCCTAACCAAAACCAAACCTAAACCAAACAAACCCTAACTATCTCTAACCCAACTATCTCTAACCTAACCTAATTATCTAACCAACCAAACTATCTCAAACCCAAAACCCTACTATCTCTAACCAAACCCAAATTTATCTCAAACCTAAAAAAACCCAAATTTTCCCTAACCAACTATCTCTAACTAACCAATATCTCAAACCCAAACCCCCAACAAATCTTAACCTAACCAACTATCTCAAAACCAAAACAAATTTTCTCAAAAACCTAAAAAAACTTTTTTCAAAACCTAACCAAACTATTCTCCAAAAAAAACCCCCTCAAACCTAACCAAACTATTCTAACCCAAACCCCAACATTTTAAACCAAAACCCAAAATTTATTCAAACCCTAACCAAACTATCTCTAACCAAAACCAACTATTTTAAACCTAACCAAACTACCCTCAAAACCCTAACCAACTTTTTTCCTCTAACCTAACCAAAATATCTTTTACCTAACCTACATCTCAAACCCAAACCCCAAACTATCTCAAACCAAAAACCAAACAATCTCAAAACCAAACCCTAACTATCTCTAACCTAACAAACTACCAAACCCAAAACTATCTCAAACCCTAAACCAAACTATCTCAACCTAACCAAACTATTTTAAACCCAAAACCAAAAACTATCTCAAACCAAACCAAACAAACCTCAAACCAAACCCAAACTTTTTAAATTTAAAAAACCAAACGAACAAAATTCTCAAACCCAAACCCTTCTCTAACCTAAAAAACATCTCAAACCAAACCCAAACTTTTGGTAACCAAACCAACTATCTCTAACCAAAATTTTCCTCTAACCAAACCCTTCTCTAACCTAACCAAACTTTTCCCCTAACCAAACCAAGACAAAAACCCTTTTTTAACCTAACCAAACTTTTCTTTTAATCAAAAACCAAACATCTCAAACCCTAACCTACTATTTTTAAACCCTAAAAAAAAACGTATTTAACCAAATAAACTATCTCTAACCTAAAAAAACTTCTCAAACCAACAAACTATCTCAACCTAATTAACTTCTCAACCCAAACCAAACTATCTCTAACCTAAACCAAATATCCAAACCCTAACCAAACTAACTATCTCAAACCCTTTTTAACCAAAATATCTCAAACCTAACCAAAAAATCTCAAAACCTAACCAAAATATCTCAAACCCTAAAAAAAACCCAATCTCAAACCCCTAAAAATTCTCAAACCCAAACCCCTTATTTAACCAAAACCAAACTATCTCAAACCTAAAAAAAACTATCCCCAAATTTTAAACCAAAAACTATCCCCAAACCCAAACCCAAACAAACCCCTAAACCAAAACCCAAAACTATCTCAAACCAAACCAAACTATCTTTTCCTAACCAAACTATCTCAAACCTAACCAAACTATCTTAACCAAACCAAAACTATCTCAACCTAAACCAAACAAATCCTAACCAAAACCAAATATCTCAAACCAAACCCAAAACTATCTCAAACCCTAACAAAACCTAACCTAAACCAAATTTATTTTTCTAACCAAACTATCTCAAAACCTCCCCTATCTCAAACCAAACCTATTTTAAAACCTAACCTATTTCCAAACCCTAACCAAACTATCTCTAACCTAACCAAACTATCTCAACCAAACCCAAAAATTATCTCTAGCCTACCTAGCTATTTTTCTAACAAACCCAAAAACTATCTCTAACCAAAACCAACCAAATTTTCAAAACCCAAACCCAAACTATCTCTAATTTAACCAAACAAACTCAAACCCAAAAACCAAAACTATTCTCCAAACCCTAACAAATCTCTAACCAAACCCAACAAACTCAAAACCTAACCAACTATCTCTAACCTAACCAAACTATCTCTAACCAAATAACTATCTCTAACCTAATTTAACTATTTTACCTAACCTAGCAAATCTCAAAACCTAACCAAACAAATTTTAAACCCCAAAAACCAACTATCCTAACCTAACCAAATCCCAAACCCAAACCCAATTATCTCAAACCAAACCCAAAAAACTCAAAACCTAACCTAACTATTCTTAGCCAAACCCTCTTTTTAACCAAAACCCCAAACTATCTCTAAAAAAACCCTATTCTAAACCTAACCAAACTATTTTCCAAACCCTAACCAGACTACTCTAACCTAACCAAATATCTTAACCAAACCCTATCTCTAACCAAACCCCAAACTATCTTTAAACCAAACCTATCTCTAAACCTGGGGTTTTAAACTATCCCCCTCCCCCCCCCCCCAAACCTAATTCTAACCTAACCAAAAAAAAAAATTTTCCCCCCCCCGAGGAAAACCCAACAAAAAATTTCCAAGGATTTTTTGGGGAAATTTAAAAATTTTAAAAAACCCAATAAAACGGGTTTTACATATTTTAAAGTTTTAGAATAAGAATGTTGCATCACCCTGGTATTGAGTCAGTGGACAGTAATAAACCATACCACGGGTGGGTTAGAACCCGCGATCAGAGTCATGGAACTCCAGACCGACGCGTTAACCACTGGACCAGGTAGCTACAATCAGATTCATCGAAGTAGGTATGTTTCTACACCATAGGAAGGTTAGCATAGGCCACCACTGTGACCACAAATGCAAGATTTTACAGACGAATCTCCCGTTAGCATGGCCGTGATGAACTCTAGTTCAAGTCCCCTCAAAGCTGGCCCAGTGGCTAACGCGACGGTCTGGAATTTTGAGAATCTGATCGGGGGTTCTAACCCCACCCGTGGTATGGTTTGTATGCAATCGTGTCATTACGATTTCGTGAGTCATGGTGACAGTAATGTGTGAAAACATAGTTTGACATTAATGAAAGTCGTATTACTCGATACACATGATTTTCTGGAAATGTTGTCGGGTGCAAAAAAGAATTAATATCTCAATTAAAAACAGTAAAACGAATTACATAAAATTTCTGTTGTGTACAATTTAAGAATTATGACGTTCAGTTAAATTTTCCGGTTTGCTATTACTTCCGAATATTAATAATAACTCAGTTTTAAATACTTGTGTCAGTAGGTCACATACTGTGGTTCTTCCTTATGTGAACGTGACCTGACCTGACTAGGTTAAGGCATTGACCTAAACTGGTAGGAGAATTGGACCTGCCTCGCATGGGCCAGTAGGCCTGCTGCAGCGTTCCTTTTATGTTCTTATCAGAGAGTCATGAAACTCCAGACAGAGTGGCCTAGTGACTAACGCGTCGGTCAGGAGTTCGATGACTCTCTGATCGCGGGTTCTATCCCCACCCGTGGTGTGATTTCTTTAAGCTTACAACGCCTTTAAGCTTAACAAAGCTGGTAAACATTGTCAGCTTAAAGGCGATGTAAAGAGGCCATCTCTAGTTATCTCACCGAAACCAATTTCACGTTTTTTTAATTGCCAGGTGGAAGACAGGCAATTACACAAGCCGAAACCAGTTCGAAGTTTTCACTAAAAATAATGCAACTAGTTTTATGAGTTTGAAGTCTATCAGAAGAGAGATTTTCAAGGAATGGCACAGAAAACTTGGCTCTGACAAATACAACTTGAGTACGGTATAATACAGTGGGGCATAGAAACAGTGCAGCTCTGGTCACTGATACAGCACCATGCAATACAAAAAAGACAGTGCAATTACTGCAATAAGAAGGCAATACGGTAGCAAGGGCAGTGCAATAGAGTAGCAAACAGTGCAATACAGTGAATACAGCAACAATGCAATACATCAATAGTAAGGTGCAACAGGTTGACTGTACAGTGCAGCCAATAAAGTGAATGTACAACGCAATACACTGATGTAGGGAACAGTGCAGTACAGTGCAATACAGTGACGGGTAATCAATAGGAGTTAGTTTAATAATTAACTTTATTAGCCCTTGGGGAATATATACCCATCCTGTGGGCGGTAGTCATACCCATCCTGTGGGCGGTTAGTCATACCCATCCTGTGGGCGGTAGTCATACCCCTCTGTGGGCGGTAGTCATACCATCCTGTGGGCGGTAGTCAAAAGAAAAAATTACAAGGTACATAAAGGGTCCAGGGACCCCGGGGCCCAAAGTTATGAAGCTGAACTAGTTACAAAGGTAATGAACTCCAGGTTGATCTGGTCACAATCATGGCAAGTTACAGAGGTAATGAATCAGCTTCACTCCTATACATGGTTACAGTAAAGAACAAATTACAAAGTAATAAAATTCGTCCAAACCGGGGCCCCAATTGAAATGATTTTATAAAATACAAATATTAAGTGGGTAAATAACCCCCAAAAGAGCGCGCGCGCGAAACCATACAACATGGGGGCGCCCGCACAACAAATCCCACACGACCCCAAACAAATATATCCCATACACAAAAAACCCCCCGCGCGCCCGCCCCCCCCCCCACACCCCCAGGGGCCCAGAAACTTTTTTCTCGAATTAAACCCCTGCCAAATCCCAAAAGTCATGAAGTTTGGGGAAGGGGAAGGAAGACGAAGGAGAAATAGGCTAGGTGGACAAAGATTACAAAAACCTAAATCAGGGGAAAGCCCTTGGGGTGCCCATAACACCGAAAAGTCACCGGAGGACACATAAACCAAATAATGCTGCAGCATACGGGGGCCTGGAAAACCCTGAGAATAGCTTTCCCCGATACCTTAATAGGAATCGTTAAAAGACACTGTACCTGTGTAGTTGGGGCCCAAACTGGTATCCAGCCCCCAGTCGGGGGGGGGGAACCCCACACCTGGTCAAGCACGTCAAAGTTAGAAAAAGTACAAAGGTTTGCAAAAGGCTAGCCAGACTGGGGGGAATGTTACGGGGAAAAGGTTGAGGAAAACGGATGACGACATGGAGGACAGAAGGGGGTCAGGGAGAATGTAACGAATAAAATACTGGGGGAATAGAAAGGTGGACGAGAAGGATTTTTCCAGAGAGGGAAAGAAACGAGGGTCCAATTAAAATAAGACTCAGAAGTCCGGGGACGTTGGAAATTTCTTCAGTCTGGTCGTAGGAAGTGGAATAGCCTAACAAGTAAAGTGGGAGGGGGAACCTACATAGTTTAAGGAGAGATATGACAAAGCTCAGGAAGCAGAGAGGGAGAGGCCCCAAAGTAGCGATCAGTGAAGAGGCGGGGCCAGGAGCTGAGTCTCGACCCTGCACCACAATTAGGTGAGTACACACCCCAAAACACACGATGGTAATGCTTTATTTACAGCTGCAAAGTCAGGGTATTTCTCCAGAATGGTCTGTAATATACCACTGTGGATAAAAATATTAGCCATTTTTTGAACATTTCTGAGTGAGTTGTCTCTAAATTCATTAATTTTATGCACTCCCAGTACATAATGACGCAGGGTGTGACAATAGTCCATTGGCAAAGTTTACATTTCGTTTGGTTACATCTGGTGGTGGTGATTTAACCTGCCATAGATTTTTGTAACCCAGCCGGAGCCGGGCGGTAAGTGACATCCAATGTCTGTTATCTTGTTGGATGCCCCATAGACATGTGGCTCCCCCTGCATGATGAATGAATGATGATAGATGGATTGACTTGTGTCATCTCCCTAAGTCTTAAGTCAAAAAAGTTCAATTTAAGTTTTTTTCGTATTATTGTTCTCAAACTGCTAACTGACAAAACCCCAAAAATTGTAATCTACTCCCTCTTTGAAAGCATACAGTTAGCCAATTTATCAGTTCTATCATGCATCTGAAGACCAATGTGAGATGGAATCCACAGCATGTGCACTCTGACTCCACTGTCCACAATTTACCATATCTATGTCTGGCTTCTGGACACAAGCATGCCACAATTTATGCTTAATGAGTTGAGAGCATTTATGGATGACAGAGAATCAGTTACAATTAAATTTTCAATCTTAGATACATAGAAAGCATTTGAGTGCAAGGAGTATGGCAAACGTTCTGTCTGAAGGGTAGAGGCCCAATTATTGATGGGTCCAATTTCTTTAAGAGAGCCATCACTCTGTATGACAACAGCAGCATACCAGCTGCACCAGTGTTGAACAGCAGCACTACCGCTGCACAGTGGATTGGGAACAGAACCATCAACGTAAATAATTTGTGAAAGAGTGTTCTGTGTGGACTAAGTTATCAAAACAGCTTAAGGTATCATGTTTGGCTTCAAGACGAAGCTTTGGTTGTGATTTAAGAAGTTTTTTTGGGGGAAAGGAGGAATGGTAGTTTGGGAAGGGGTAATATCCCCAAAGGAGAAAGGGAAGTGTCTCTGTTGCCAAACTTGAAAATAAAATCATGTAGCTGGTTCATTGCGGAGGTTCGGTTCCCGTTTTCTCGATCATTGGGAAAGGTGTTCACGTGCTGAGGAAAGTTTGGAGGGCTTCTGTTGTAGGGGTTTGAATGGGCTAAACTAGCTAATTTTCCCCAATAAGGATATTTTTCAGTAACACGATTTCTAATGCTTGGAATATTAAGTTCTTTCCGCATATTAAAATTTTGGCAGTACGAGGGCATCTAGGAGATCCTCATTGTTCGTTTGCAGTTTTTCCAGCCTCCAAGCTTCCAGTCAGACACGAGTGCAAGTAGTGGGGCTGCATAATCAACAATGATCAATATAAGTAGATACCCTCATTTTCACAATTTTAACATTAGCACCATACCTGGGAAAGAAAACTGCACAACTCTAAGTGCTCAGTTTTCTTTGTATTGGCGATAAAGTCTCGTTCAACTGGTTTCCAGTGCGGAACTCAAAGCCTAGATACCTGTTCTTGCTTTCATTTTTTTTTAGAAGAGGAAACCCCCCATTTCAATGGATCTGCGAATGTGCTCTCTGCGAGGAGACGCCTTTAGAATCTTTGTTTTATCCCCGAGATTATTACCCCAGGTCCTGACACGAGGCTAGTACATGATTAAAAAATGTTTTGGGTGTGGAGAATCCAGTTTGTGTGAAATCATTTATTCATCAGCAAAAACTAACCATATAATGTGGGGCTGACTAGGCATAGGATTAAATAAGGCATTAATTAGAATATTTAAAAGGGTTGGGACTAAGCACACCTCCCCTTTGGGGTTCTAAAATTTAAAATCTTTGTTACCTTCTATGTCCTGAAAACACAGGACGACTTTTTGTTGGACGGTAACCTTTAATCGCGGAGAAGCCCTCCTCCCAAAATCCATTCTGGCAGTTCAATAATGATTACATGTGGTTGGCTACATCAAAAGTGTGAGCTGTCAGGTGCAGAGTGAGAAAGGTGGTAATGCAAGATTTCACATTCTTCCATGCATGAAGCCATGCAACCGGGAGACAAGAATTGCTAATTCTGTGCATAAGAAGATTAAGAATCTCCTCTCGAAAGTTTTACACGAGCAGCTAGTTAAGGGAAAGGGGAGGGTTTTTTATTGGGTTGGAATGGGGTAAAGATTTGGGTCCATGATTTAGGGGGGGGTTAAAACCATGTTTTTAAAAGTAAAGGGTTTCCCGGCTCCAAAACAAATTGAGAAGTCATTGGATTTAGAGTAGAGGGGTTTCAAGGGGGGCTTAAAGAAGTTCTGAATACTGACAAGGCATTGTTAAAGTCCGAAGAGGAAACCCCATGGGAAATTATACCATCAGCCAGGAACAAATCCTGCGGATCAGGGGAAACTTTAAAATTTCCTTTGAATATCCCACAGGGGGGATAGTATTACCAATTTTGGGGAGGTTAGCTTGGGAAAATGACTGATGTTAAGTTCAATGGAAGACTCACAGTGGCGAAGAATTTGAAGCCCGAAGACCCCCCGGACGCCTCCATGATATGTGGGGGTTTTAAAGGTCACCTACTTTTTGAAATTATCAGACTTTTTAAGAGTGACAAATTTGATTGCCTTAGGTTACCAAACGAGATTTAAAATGCATTTGTGTTTGTTAAAATTTCACCAATAATAAGGAGGTTTCAGACTAGCAAATTGGGGCTCCAAGTAATTAAACTTATCAGCGGAGCAAAAAGTTAAATATTTTGAGAGAGATTCCCAAATTAAAAAATCCTAAACCATGGTATTGCACCCCCTGTTTTATTTTTGGTGAGAAGTTATGGGGAAGTGTTTTTTACAAAATTTTTGTAGATTTGAGGTTAATCAACAAATGAGGAAATTTTTTGGGGGTTGGGTTTTTTCAGGGATCTGACTCTTGTAGACCAAAATAAATATTCAGTGTTACTTAGGGGAAGGTCAAAAAAAACTTTTTTAAGTGACGCAATATTCCAATTTAAAAAGGGATAGTTTTACGGTTGGTTTCATTATAAAAGCCCGGGTAGAATTCAATTTCTCAGCAAAATGAAAAAAATTTCTAAATAGCAAACGACATAATCAAAATCAAAATTTTTCCCGATTATCCTTATCCATGAGTCTCTAAGTGCACTTCACTGTGGAGACCTCTTGGGAGTCTATTGTATTACAGAGGTCACGGCGTTTTTGTCTGTGAAAGTATGGAAGGTGACACTATCCGCGCACTCACTTCCACATTTAATACTCATCACTATCAACTGACTAATTTCGTGGGAAATGTCAGCATAACAAGCGCTTTTATATAGTAGTATGTTATTGATGTCAGCTATGGTCTGTATACTTGTACATGTACTGGTAGAAATAAACGATTATTATAATATTCTTAGGTTAAATTACAGTAAACAAAGTAATGTAATGTGGCATCCGCACAGTGACATTGTTAAGCAGTGCAATTGGGCAGTGTAGTGCGGTATACTGACAGTGTAGTACTGTGTCAGTATAGTACTGTTTCAGTATAGTACTGTGACAGTATAGTACAGTGACAGTATAGCACTGACTGTACAGCGCAGTACAGTACAGAGTAGTACTGAATCAGTACAGTGTATACTGTAGCGACCACGCCACAGTGTAGTACTGTGAGAGCTACAGTACAGTGTAAGTACTGTGACAGTTACAGCGCAGTACAGTGTGTACTGTGACAGTACAGCGAGTACAGTACAGTGTAGTACTGTGACAGTACATTGCAGTATTGTGACAGAGTACAGTGACAGAGTACAGTGACAGAGTACAGTGACAGAACAGTGCAGGCACAGTGGCAGTACATGTGCAGCACAGTGACTGTACAGTGTAGCACAGTGACAGTAAGTGCAGCACGTGACAGTACAGTGCAGCACAGGGCAGCTACAGTGCGCCCACAGTGACAGTTAAGTGTTGCATGTGGAACCGTACAGAGCAGAACAGTGACAGTAACAGTGCAGCACAGTGGACAGCTTCAGAAGCAGTCACAGTGACAGAGAGGCAGCACAAAGTAGCAGCACAGTGCAGTACAGTATTATTCACTGAACTGCAGTATAGAAAATATTTGTATAAAAAAAAAATAATTCTCCATAGTTCGGGTACTGAGTGAAACAGAGATGGTATTCCTCTGGGAGACAGAGTGGCCAGGCCAGGTGATGAGGTGTGTCTAGCGCTAGTACAAGGACGGGCGGTGACTCAGAGAAGTAATAATGGTTTGGGCGTTGTGTGAGTATATAAGTTATATTATTAATTATAGATAAATTTGTATATAGGCGAGTTTTAGTCTTTATACTACACTCTATTACTTTGCTCTTATGTTCTAATTTGTATGAAGGTATATACAGGTCCCGAGTTGTGGTTTTTTTAGTGCTATTTTAAATGCCATACAGGAATGAGCAAGCCCTTTTGGAGCCAGGGCATTTCTATTTAAGTTAATCATATCAAAGAGTAACAACAGTCACAGTACAGTTGCAGCCAGTCACAGTAAGAGAGCCACAGTAACAGTACAGTGCAACACAGTAAGTGCAGAACCAGTTAAAGAACCACAGCCCCCACCAGTGACAGGACAGTGCAACTTCTGTAACAGTAAGTGCCGGCCACGTACGTAAGTGCAACAGTGATAGTAAGGTGGAGCACTGTAAGAGTTACAGTGCAGCACAGTAACAGACAGTGCACCCACACGTAAAACAGTACAGTGAAACAGTGACATACAGTGTGCACAGTATGAAGTACAATGCAGCACAGTAAGATTACAGTGCAGCACGTGACAGTACAGTGCAACACAGTAAGAGTACAGTGCAGCACAGTGAAAGTATCAGTGCAGCACAGTGACATGTACAGTGCAAGCAACAGCAACAGAAAGTGCAGACACAGTGACAGTAAGGCAAAGTACGGTGCGTGCAGCACTGTCAAAGTACATGCAGCAAACGTACAGTGAACAGTGACAGTACAGTGCAGCACAGTAGACAGTACAAACCCAACATGCAGCAACAGTAAGAGTACAGGTGCAGGACAGTAAGAGTACAGTGCAACACGTGGACAGTACAGTGCAGACCCCCCCCTACAAACAATCCAGTGCAGCACAAATACAGTACAGTGCAGCACAGTAACTGTACAGTGCAACAGTGAAGCCCCCCACCCCAACACAAAAAAATACAGTTGTCAACTAGTGACAGTAAAGTGCAACGCCGTAAGGTCACAGTGTAGCATAGAACAGTACAGTGTAGCACAGAAAAAGTACAGTGGTAACACAGTAAACAGTTCAGTGTAGCACAGTATACAGTAGAGTGTAGCACAGAACAGTCAATGTAGCACAGTAACCCAGTACGGTGCAGCACCGTGACAGTACAGGTAGCACAGAAAACAGCACAATGTAGCACAGTAACAGGTTACGTGACACACAGTACAGTACAGTGTAGCACAGAAATACAGTACATTGCTAGCACAGAAACCGTACAGTGTAGCAGAGAAAAAGAACCCCGTAGCACCCCCCGTTGACAGTACAGTGCAATGCACAGCAGTACACGGCAAGCACATGTAACTAAGTGAACACAATGACAGTACAGCGCCAACAGTGACAGTACAGCTGCAGCACAGTAAAGCACAGTGTAGCACATTAACAGTAACAGTGGACAGTCACAGTGCTAGTAACAGCACAGTGCAGTATAGTAACCATACAGTCAGTAAGGGGACAGTACTGTGACACTACGGTGCAGCACATGGTAGTACATTACACGCAGTGATACGAGTGTAATAATGGCAGTAAAGCAGTATACTAAAAGCAGTGTAATTGTGTCCATTACGGTGAAGTCAGATATGAGTACAGTAAAAGCTGGCAGTACATTGCAGTTACTGTGAGAGTAAGTGGCAGTACAGTGCAGTCCAGTGGAGGAGTACAGTGGCAGTACAGTGCAGTACAGTGAGAGTACAGTGGCAGTACAGTGCAGTACAGTGCAGTACAGTGACAATATAGTTCAGTACAGTAACAGGATAGTAATTGTAACAGTTTAGTACAGTAAGCACTGCACAATACAACTGTAATATTGCAGTGAACAACAGAAACATTACAGTCTGATGGAGTTAGCAAAATTCCTACTACAGTGGACCGAACAGTAGCAATATTTTGGTGCAGTGTATGTGACCAGTGCAATAGTCTACCATATTTATAGATGGATTTAAGTATAATGATATAAATATACTGAGTACTGTTGGTCACACAAACGTTTAATTTGTCCTTATTAATCATCACAATAGATCTTTATTAACTTGAATTTTGTTATATACCCCACCAGTTGTGGAAAAAAATATTGATAGGCTGCTATGTGGTGTGTGGTGTATTTATATATATTATATATATAACTATATTTACTTTAATATATTATTTATATTTTTTTTTTAATTTAAAATATTCTTATATTATAACCTTTATTATTTATAATATATATAATATATCGTCGTGCTCGAATATGTAAATTGGGTCAATTACGCAAGAACGGATTTTAAAATTAAGTCCTTTCTAAAAATTTCTCTTATACGTTTAAAGATATATTTTTTCATTGATGTTAATGTAAAAGTTTTTAATTTTGCACCAAAAGAATCTTAGAAAACTTACCTAACCTTATTCTAACAAGATCAATTTATTTTAGCCTAATCTTATTAAATATATTTTTAAACGTTTACAGTAATTTAATACTAAACAAACACAATGATATATATTTTAATCGTTAGGTTTAGAATGATTTTGGCGAAATTATTGCATACACAAATTTTCGCTTGTCTTATATGGCAAGATGAGCGTTGCTATTTAAGCCAAGATGGCAAGTTCTGCCTATTCGGCACGACATATATATATATATATATTATATATATATATTATATATATATATATATATATATATATTATATATATATATATATATATTATATATACAATAATTTTTTTTTTATTATCACACTGGCCGATTCCCACCAAGGCAGGGTGGCCCGAAAAAGAAAAACTTTCACCATCATTCACTCCATCACTGTCTTGCCAGAAGGGTGCTTTACACTACAGTTTTTAAACTGCAACATTAACACCCCTCCTTCAGAGTGCAGGCACTGTACTTCCCATCTCCAGGACTCAAGTCCGGCCTGCCGGTTTCCCTGAACCCCTTCATAAATGTTACTTTGCTCACACTCCAACAGCACGTCAAGTATTAAAAACCATTTGTCTCCATTCACTCCTATCAAACACGCTCACGCATGCCTGCTGGAAGTCCAAGCCCCTTGCACACAAAACCTCCTTTACCCCTCTCTCCAACCTTTCCTAGGCCGACCCCTACCCCGCCTTCCTTCCACTACAGACTGATACACTCTTGAAGTTATTCTGTTTCGCTCCATTCTCTCTACATGTCCGAACCACCTCAACAACCTTCCTCAGCCCTCTGGACAACAGTTTTGGTAATCCCGCACCTCCTCCTAACTTCCAAACTACGAATTCTCTGCACTATATTCACACCACACATTGCCCTCAGACATGACATCTCCACTGCCTCCAGCCTTCTCCTCGCTGCTACATTCATCACCCATGCTTCACACCCATATAAGAGCGTTGGTAAAACTATACTCTCATACATTCCCTCTTTGCCTCCAAGGACAAAGTTCTTTGTCTCCACAGACTCCTAAGTGCAACCACTCACTCTTTTCCCCTCATCAATTCTATGATTCACCTCATCTTTCATAGACCATCCGCTGACACGTCCACTCCCAAATATCTGAATACATTCACCTCCTCCATACTCTCTCCCTCCAATCTGATATTCAATCTTTCATCACCTAATCTTTTTGTTATCCTCATAACCTTACTCTTTCCTGTATTCACCTTTAATTTTCTTCTTTTGCACACCCTACCAAATTCATCCACCAATCTCTGCAACTTCTCTTCAGAATCTCCCAAGAGCACAGTGTCCATCAGCAAAGAGCAGCTGTGACAACTCCCACTTTGTGTGTGATTCTTTATCTTTTAACTCCAACGCCTCTTGCCAAGACCCTCGCATTTACTTCTCTTACAACCCCATCTATAAATTTATTAAACAACCACGGTGACATCACACATCCATTGTCTAAGGCTACTTTTACTGGGAAAAAATTTCCCTCTTTCCTACATACTCTAACTTGAGCCTCACTATCCTCGTAAAAACTCTCACTGCTTTCAGTAACCTACCTCCTACACCATACACATGCAACATCTGCCACATTGCCCCCTATCCACCCTGTCATATGCCTTTTTCCAATCCATGAATGCCACAAAGACTCTTTAGCCTTATCTAAATACTGTTCACTTATATGTTTCACTGTAAACCCTGATCCACACACCCCCTACCTTTCCTAAAAGCCTCCTTGTTCATCTGCTATCCTATTCTCCGTCTTACTCTTAATTCTTTCAATAATAACTCTACCATACACTTTACCAGGTATTCTCAGCAGACTTATCCCCCTATAATTTTTGCACTCTCTTTTATCCCCTTTGCCTTTATACAAAGGAACTATGCATGCTCTCTGCCATCCCTAGTACCTTACCCTCTTCCATACATTTATTAAATAATTGCACCAACCACTCCAAAACTATTCCCCACCTGCTTTAACATTTCTATTTTATCCCATCAATCCCGGCTGCCTTACCCCCTTTCATTTTACCTACTGCCTCACGAACTTCCCCACACTCACAACTGGCTCTTCCTCACTCCTACAAGATGTTATTCCTCCTTGTCATATACACGAAATCACAGCTTACCCTATCTTCATCAACATTAACAATTCCTCAAAATATTCCCTCCATCTTCCTAATACTCTAACTCTCCATTTAATAACTCTCTCTCTCCTATTTTTAACTGACAAATCCTTTGTTCTCTAGGCTTTTCTTAACTTGTTAATCTCACTCCAAAACTTTTCTTTATTTTCAACAAAATTTGTTGATAACATCTCACCACTCTCTCATTTGCTCTCTTTTACATTGCTTCACCACTCTCTTAACCTCTCTCTTTTTTCTCCATATACTCTTCCCTCCTTGCATCACTTCTACTTTTAAAAACTTCTCATATGCTAACTTTTTCTCCCTTACTACTCTCTTTACATCATCATTCCACCAATCGCTCCTCTTCCCTCCCGCAACCCACTTTCCTGTAACCACAAACTTCTGCTGAACACTCTATCACTACATTTTTAAACCTACCCCATACCTCTTCGACCCCATTGCCTATGCTCTCATTAGCCATCTATCCTCCAATAGCTGTTTTATCTTACCCTAACTGCCTCCTCTTTTAGTTTATAAACCTTCACCTCTCTCTTCCCTGATGCTTCTATTCTCCTTGTATCCCATCTACCTTTTACTCTCAGTGTAGCTACAACTAGAAAGTGATCTGATATATCTGTGGCCCCTCTATAAACATGTACATCCTGAAGTCTACTCAACAGTCTTTTATCTACCAATACATAATCCAACAAACTACTGTCATTCGCCCTACATCATTTCTTGTATACTTATTTATCCTCTTTTTCTTAAATATGTATTACCTATAACTAACCCCTTTCTATACAAAGTTCAATCAAAGGGCTCCCATTATCATTTACACCTGGCACTCCAAACTTACCTACCCCCTCCCCTCTAAAAGTTTCTCCTCCTTTAGCATTCATGTCCCCTACCACAATTACTTCTCTACTTGGTTCAAAGGCTCCTATACATTCACTTAACATCTCCCAAAATCTCTCTCTCTCCTCTGCATTCCTCTCTTCTCCAGGTGCATACACGCTTATTATGACCCACTTCTCACATCCAACCTTTACTTTAATCCACATAATTCTAGAATTTACACATTCATATTCTCTTTTCTCCTTCCATAACTGATCCTTCAACATTAGAGCTACCCCTTCCTTTGCTCTAACTCTCTCAGATACTCCAGATTTAATCCCATTTATTTCTCCCCACCGAAACTCCCCTACCCCCTTCAGCTTTGTTTCGCTTAGGGCCAGGACATCCAACTTCTTTTCATTCATAACATCAGCAATCATCTGTTTATTGTCATCCGCACTACATCCGCCCACATTTAAGCATCCCAGTTTTATGAAGTTTTTCTTCTTCTCTTTTTTAGTAAATGTCTACAGGAGAAGGGGTTACTAGCCCATTGCTCCCGGCATTTTAGTCGCCTCATACGACACGCATGGCTTACGGAGGAAAGATTCTTTTCCACTTCCCCATGGACAATAGAAGAAATAAAGAGGAACAAGAGCTATTTAGAAAAAGGAGAAAAACCTCGATGTATGTATATATATATATGCATGTGCGTGTCTGTGAAGTGTGACCAAAGTGTAAGTTGGAGTAGCAAGATATCCCTGTTATCTAGCGTGTTTGTGAGACAGAAAAAGAAACCAGCAATCCTACCATCATGCAAAACAGTTACAGGTTTCTGTTTCACAGTCATCTGGCAGGACGGTAGATACTTCCTGGTGGTTGCTGTCTACCAACCTACTTACCTATGATATATATATAATATATATAGATATATATTATATATATTATATATATATATATATATTATATATATTATATATATATATATATATATATATATATCACACAGTGGAACCCCGAGTTTCGAACGTATCGATTATCAAACTCTTCGAGTTTCCACTGCTTTTTACGAACCAATTTTCTCCCAATTATCGAACGCCCACCGTCTTTCGAACCCCAGGGTACTGGTTGGCTGGTTGGCTAGCTAGCTGGCTGGCTGGCTGGCTGGCTGGCTATTTGGCTGGCTTGCGTGCTGGCTATCTGGCTGGTTGGCTTGCTAACTGGCTGGCTGGCTATCTGGCTATCTGGCTGGCTGTTTGGCTAGCTATCTGGCTGGCTGGCTGATTTGCTGGCTGGCTGGCTGGCTATCTATCTGTCTGTCTGTCTGTGTCTGCCTCACAGGTACACATATATACAATTGTACATAGTGTAAATTACCTGGAGTTTACCTGCAGAGGGTTTCGGGGGTCAACGCCCCCGCCGCCCGGTCTGAGACCAGGCCTCATGGTGGATCAGGGTCTGATTAACCAGGCTGTTACTGCTGGCGGCACGCAAGCTGACGTACGAATCACAGCCCGGTTGGTCAGGTACTGACTTGAGGTGCCTGTCCAGTGCCTTCTTGAAGACAGCCAGGGCCTATTGGCTCTCTTCAAGAAGGCACTGGACAAACACTTGAAGTCAGTACCTGACTAACCGGGCTGTGGTTCGTGTGTCACCTTGCGTGCGGCCAGCAGTAACAGCTTGGTTGATCAGACCCTGATCCACCATGAAGCCTGGTCTCAAACCGGACCGCGGGGGCGTTGACCCCCGAAATCCTATTCAGGTGCACTCAGTGTGATTTACGCTATGTACAATTGTATTTATATGAACCTGTGAGACAGACAGACAGATAGCCAGCAGCCAGCCAGATAGCCAGCAGCCAGCCAGATAACCAGCAGCCAGCCAGATAGCCAGCAGCCAGCCAGATAGCCAGCAGCCAGCCAGATAGCCAGCAGCCAACCAGATAGCCAGCAGCCAGCCAGATAGCCAGCAGCCAGCCAGATAGCCAGCAGCCAGCCAGATAGCCAGCAGCCAGCCAGATAGCCAGCAGCCAGTCAGATAACCAGCAGCCAGCCAGATAGCCAGCAGCCAACCAGATAGCCAGCAGCCAACCAGATAGCCAGCAGCCAGCCAGATAGCCAGCAGCCAGCCAGATAGCCAGCAGCCAGCCAGATAGCCAGCCCGTCAGCGACCCAGCCGGCCAAAAAATCCAGAGTGGCAAGTAGTACGTATCAGGACTCAGATGTGACGCAGTGACTACTGCGTCGTGTGTAATGCGTTCTGGTTCACTAGTGGCTCTGAGACAGAGAGAGACAGAAAGAGAGAAAAACAGGCACAGACAGACAGACAGACAAACACAGACACAGTTATGTTTATGTGTAAAGTGAAAATAAATAAATCGAGGGCAATGTTCCCTCATCAAAATGTCACCAGTCATTAGTGGAGTGATAAGAAAAGAGATGCTCATCAAATGTCACTACTATCATTAGTTTAGTGATAAGACGAGTGCTTGCTTGCCTGCCAGCCATCTAACCAGCCAGCCAGCCAGCCAGCCAGCCATCTAGCCAGCCATCTAGCCAGCCAGCCATCTAGCCAGCCATCTAGCCAGCCATCTAGCCAGCCAGCCATCTAGCCAGCCATCTAGCCAGCCAGCCAGCTAGCCAGTCATCTAGCCAGCCATCTAGCCAGCCAGTCATCTAGCCAGCCATCTAACCAGCCAGCCAGCCAGCCATCTAGCCAGCCACCCAGCCATCTAACCAGCCAGCCAGCCAGCCATCTAGCCAGCCAGCCAGCCATCTAACCAGCCAGCCAGCCAGCCATCTAGCCAGCCAGCCAGCCATCTAGCCAGCCAGCCAGCCATCTAACCAGCCAGCCATCTAGCCAGCCATCTAGCCAGCCATCTAGCCAGCCATCTAGCCAGCCATCTAGCCAGCCATCTAGCCAGCCATCTAGCCAGCCATCTAGCCAGTCATCTAGCCAGCCATCTAACCAGCCAGCCATCTAGCCAGCCATCTAGCCAGTCATCTAGCCAGCCAGCCAGCCAGTCATCTAGCCAGCCATCTAACCAGCCAGCCATCTAGCCAGCCATCTAGCCAGCCATCTAGCCAGCCATCTAGCCAGCCATCTAGCCAGTCATCTAGCCAGCCATCTAATCAGCCAGCCATCTAGCCAGCCATCTAGCCAGCCATCTAACCAGCCAGCCAGCCAGCCATCTAGCCAGCCATCTAGCCAGCCATCTAGCCAGCCATCTAGCCAGTCATCTAGCCAGCCATCTAACCAGCCAGCCATCTAGCCAGCCATCTAGCCAGTCATCTAGCCAGCCAGCCAGCTAGCCAGCCATCTAGCCAGCCAGCCATCTAGCCAGCCATCTAGCCAGCCATCTAGCCAGCCATCTAGCCAGCCATCTAGCCAGCCATCTAGGCAGACAACTAGCTTGTTTGCACAATCCCACGCTCCCTTCCCCAATTTTTTTTGGGGCCTCTAACACTCGCAAAAATCTACTCTATCATTCCACAGGATTTTTGTTCCCCGACCCTGAGAACGAGTTTGGGAGAGAGCCTGTCGATCCTGAAAGGGTTAAGTACTTGTTACTTAAAGTCTTTATGGAAGGAGCTGGTTGAGATTTTCACATTATAATCAGTGACAAACACGTAACAATATGTACTAGACATGCATCACACCTCATGTACGGAATATACCGTTTTTATAATAATGAATCTGGATAAATGAGCATGGAATGAGCATAAGTTGCTTAATAGGAATATAAACACACGGAGCTATTAATGTCATTTTATTGAGAAGACGTTTCATCCACTATGAACTTTATTAATTATCTGTCATACGAAGGCACAGAATATATCAAGTGGATATGAAATATAGCAGTGAGAGGAACTGAAAGGGAGGTCAGGGACAGAACGCACGAGAGACGGGAATCAAGGGCTGCCAGAGCACATCTTGAAATTAAAAACACAGATGAGTCCCAGGAATGATAAAAACAATTTATTCAGTCTTAGAATAGTTAGGAAATGCATCAGGACAGTGGAGTGGTAGAGGTTGAATCCATATATAGCTTTAAGAATAGGTATAAAAGGTTAGCGAGGAAGTGGAGCCAAGAGCAGAGTCTCGACTCCGCCTACCACGTATGAGCACAAACACACACATACATACACACAAACATTCACACACACACACACACACACACACACACACACACACACACACACACACACCGGGGCCAGGAACTAGGACTCGACCCCTGCAACCTCAACTAGGTGAGTACACACACACACACCAACAGGGAACAGACCAACAATTGCTGGATGATATGCACACAACTAAGCAGGAGGTAAAGAAGCTGCTAAGTGACCTTGATACCTCAAAGGCAATGGGACCGGACATCTCCCCGTGTGTCCTCAGGGAGGGAGCAGATATACTGTGTGTGCCATTAACCACAAACTTCAACACATCCCTTGAAACTGGGCAACTACCTGAGGTATGGTAGACCGCAAATGTAGTTCCCATTTTTAAAAAAGGAGACAGTAAAGAGGCACTAAATTATAGACCAGTGTCACTGACGTGTATGCAAAGTCATGGAGAAGAATATCAGGAGGAGAGTGGTGGAGCACCTGGAACGGAACAAGATTATAAACGACAACCAGCAAGGATTCATGGAAGGCAAATCCTGTGTCAAAAACCTTCTGGAGTTTTAAGACAAAGTTACAGAAGTAAGACACGAGAGAGAGGGGTGGGTTGATTGCATTTTCTTGGACTGCAAGAAGGCCTTCGACACAGTTCCTCACAAGCGACTAGTGCAGAAACTAGAGGATCAGGCGTGTATAACAGGAAGGGCACTGCAATAGATCAGAGAATACCTGACAGGGAAGCAACAACGAGTCATGGTAAGGGATGAGGTATCACAGTGGGCACCTGTGACGAGCGGGGTCCCACAGGGGTCGGTCCTAGGAAAAGTGCTATTTTTGGTTTATGTGAACGACATGATGGAAGGGATAGACTCAGAGGTGTCCCTGTTCGCAGATGATATGAAGTTAATGAGGAGAAATAAATCAGATGAGGATCAGGCAGGACTTCAAAGAGACCTGGACAGACTGGACACCTGGTCCAGCAACTGGCTTTTTGAATTCAACCCTGCCAAGTGCAAAGTCATGAAGATCGGAGAAGGGCAAAGAAGACCACAGGCAGAGTATAGACTAGGTGGCCAAAGACTGCAAACCTCGCTCAAGGAGAAAGACCTTAAGGTGACCATAACACCGAGCATGTCTCCGGAGGCACACATCAACCAGATAGCTGCTACAGCATATGGGCGCCTGGCAAACCTGAGACTAGCGTTCCGATACCTTAGTACGAAATCGTTCAAGACACTGTACACTGCGTACATCAGGCCTATACTGGAGTATGCAGCACAAGTTTGGAACCCACACCTGGTTAAGCACGTCAAGAAATAAGAGAAAGTGCAAAGGTTTGCAACAAGGCTAGTTCTGGAGCTCAGGGGTATGTCCTACGCAGAAAGTTTAAGGGACATCGGACTGAAGACATTGGAGGACAGGAGGGCCAGGGGAGACATGATAACGACATACAAATAACTGCGTGGAATAGATAAGGTAGAGAGAGAAAGGTTGTTCCAGATAGGGGACACGGAAACAAGGGGTCACAATTGGAAGTTGAAGATTCAGACGAATCAGAGGGATGTTAGGAAGTATTTTTTCAGTCATAGAGTAGTCAGAAAGCGGAATAGCCTAGCAAGTGATGTAGTGGAGGCAGAAACCATACATAGCTTTAAGACGAGGTATGACAAAGCTCAGGAAGCAGAGAGAGAGAGAGAAGAGAGAGAGTAGAGAGAGAGAGAGAGAGAGAGGAGAGAGAGAGAGAGAGAGAGGACCTAGTAGCGATCAGTGAAGAGGCGGGACCAGGAGCCGAGTCTCCACCCTGCAACCACAGTTAGTTGAGTACAATTAGGTGAGTACACACACACACACACACACACACACACACACACACACACACACACACACACACACACACACACACATTGGGAAAACCTGGAGCCATATGGGGGTCCCGAAACATGGAGAGCCAAGATGATGGATGTGGTACTGGCAAACCTCATGCACTAACAGGTTAGGGACACTACCAGAGAGAGATGGGAGGATGAACCAGCAAGACTGGACCTTGTGTTCACCCTGAGTAGCTCAGACATTGAGGACATCAAATATGAAAGGTCCCTTGGAGCTAGTGATCACGTGCTTCTGAGCTTTGAATACAACGTGGAGCTACAAGTGGAGAGGGTAAGAGGAGTAGAAAGGGAAAAGCCAAACTATAAAAGGGGGGACTACACTGGTATGAAGACCTTCCTGCAGGAGGTTCAGTGGGAACGAGAGGTAGTAGGAACTATGGACTATGTAACAACAAAATGCAAGGAGGCAGAGGAAAGGTTTGTTCCCAGGGGCAACAGAAATAATGGGAAGAACAGAACGAGCCCTTGGTTTACCCGAAGGTGTAGGGAGGCAAAAACTAAGTGCACCAGAGAATGGAAAAAGTACAGAAGGGAAAGGATTCAGAAAAATAAAGAGATTAGTTGAGGTTCTAGAAACTAGTATGCACAGATAAGGAGGGAGGCCCAGCAGCCGTACGAAAACGACATGGCATCGAAAGTCAAGTCTGACCCGAAATTGCTTTGCAGCCACATCAGGAGGAAGACAGCAGTCAAGGACCAGGTGATCAGGCTGAGGAAAGAAGGTGGGAGCTCACGAGAAATGACCAAGAAGTATATGAGGAGCTCAACACGAGATTTCAGGAAGTATTTACAGTGGAGGCTGAAGGGACACTGGGAAGAGAAAACAGTGGGGTACACCAACAAGGGATATACCAACAAGTGTTGGATGAATTACACACAACTGAGGAAGTGAAGATGCTCCTAAGTGATGTTGATACCTCAAAGGCAATGGGACCGGACAGCAGCTCTCCGTGGGTCCTTAGAGAGGGAGCAGAGACACTGTGTGTGCCACTAACCAAAATCTTCAACACTTCCCTTGAAACTGGGCAACTACCTGATGTATGGAAGTTGGCAAATGTAGTCCCCATCTTTAAGAAAGTCAGAAATGAAGCACTAAACTATAGACCAGTGTCACTGACGTGTATAGTATGCAAAGTTATGGAGAAGATTATCAGGAGGAGAGTGGTGGAGCACCTGGAGCAGAACAAGATTATAAACGACTGCCAGCATGGATTCATGGAAGGCAAGTCCTGTGTCACAAACCTACTAGAGTTTTATGACAAGGTAACTGAAGTAAGAAACGAGAGGGAGGGGTGGGTTGATTGCATTTTCTCGGACTGCAAGAAGGCCTTCGACACAGTTCCTCACAAGAGATTTGTACAAAAGCTAGAGGATCAGGCACTGCAATGGATCAGAGAATACCTAACAGGGAGGCAACAACGAGTCAGGTTCCGTGATGAGGTATCACAGTGGGCACCTGTGAAGAGCGGGGTCCCACAGGGGTCAGTCCTGGAACAAGTGCTATCTTGGTATATGTGAACGACATGAAGGAAGGGATAGACTAAGAAGTATCTCTGTTTGCAGATAATGTGAAGTTAATGAGGAGAATTAAATCAGATGCAGACCAGACAGGTCTACAAAGAGACCTGGACAAGCTGGACACGTGGTCCAGCAACTGGCTCCTAGAATATAACCCCTCCAAATGCAAAGCCATGAAGATCGGAGGACAAAGAAGGCAGCAGACAGAGTATAGACTAGGAGGCCAAAGACTGCAAACTCACTCAAGGAGAAAGCCATAGGAGTTAGTATAATACCGAGTACGTTACCAGAAGCACACATTAACCAAATAACTGCCGCGGCATATGGGCGCCTGGCAAACCTGAGAATAGCGTTTCGGTACCTCAGTAATGAATCGTTCAAGACTTTATACACTGTGTACGTCAGGCCCATACTGGAGTACGCAGCACCAGTTTGGAACCCACACCTGGTCAAACACGCCAAGAAATTATAGAAAGTGCAAAGGTTTGCAACAAGGCTAGTTCCAGAGCTAAGGGAAATGTCGTAGGAAAAAAGGTTAAGGGAAATCGGTTTGACGACACTGGAGGACAGGAGGGTCAGGGGAAACATGATAACGACATACAAAATACCGTGTGGAATAGACAAGGTGGACAGAGACAGGATGTTCCAGAGATGAGATACGGAAACAAAAGATCACAATTGGAAGCTGGAGACTCAGATGAGTCAAAGAAATGTTAGGAAGTATTTCTTCAGCCACAGAGTTGTCAGGAAGTGGAATAGTCTGGCAAGCGATATAGTGGAGGCAGGAACTATACGTAGTTTTGAGACGAGGTATAATAAAGCTCATGGAGCAGGGAGAGGGAAAACTCAGTAGCAACCAGTGAATAGGCGGGGCCACGAGCTTAGTCTCGACCCATGCAACCACAATTAAGCGAGTACACACACACACCCCACACACACACA
This sequence comes from Cherax quadricarinatus, assembly GCF_026875155.1. Taxonomy (NCBI): domain Eukaryota; kingdom Metazoa; phylum Arthropoda; class Malacostraca; order Decapoda; family Parastacidae; genus Cherax; species Cherax quadricarinatus. Next base: position 25,041,247 of record NC_069487.1, on the reverse strand, counting down.
CACACACACACACACACACACACACACACACACACACACACACACACACACTCACTCACACAGGAGTAACAGATCGTTTCCGCTCGTGAATCTTCAGTAGTTTCTGGCCCAACCAAGCCATTACCAGAATCACCGAAAGTTGTCCGTGTCAGTGAACAACCGAGAAGTGATATACGAACTGTCCCAAATCAGGAAAAGAGGTGAATGATACAATATACATAAAACAATTAGAATCAGTGCCGAAAGAGAGAGAGAGAGAGAGAGAGAGAGAGAGAGAGAAGAGAGAGAGAGAGAGGAGAGAGAGAGAGAGAGAGAGAAAGAAAGAGAGAGGAGGCCTAGTGTGGGTGTAGGTGGTATCACCGAAACTCAATACCAGCAAATTCAACCAAGATATGTGTGACCCAAGCCAGAGAGATAAAAGATAAGGATAGATGAGTTAGTGAATACAGTGTATACAGATAATACAGTGAATTAGAAACAGAAGGAAAATTAATGTTTTTTTTTTTGAGAAATACCCATGGGGCCATGAGTCACTAAGGCATGACTGTTACCCTTTCTGCAGACTACACAGGTTTTCATGGTGGTGATCATTTACAACACTTTACAACTCTCCTAACTAGTCTATAATTACTAAAAGTATTTAGATGATAGTGTTTATCAGTTCTTCTGTGAGGGATAGCTGGGATAGGCTGGAGACAAATGGTTTTTAATACTTGACGTGCTGTTGGAGTGTGAGCAAAGTAACATTTATGAAGGGATTCAGGGAAACCGGCAGGCCGGACTTGAGTCCTGGAGATGGGAAGTACAGTGCCTGCACTCTGAAGGAGGGGTGTTAATGTTGCAGTTTAAAAACTGTAGTGTAAAGCACCCTTCTGGCAAGACAGTGATGGAGTGAATGATGGTGAAAGTTTTTCTTTTTCGGGCCACCCTGTCTTGGTGGGAATCGGCCAGTGTGATAAAAAAAAAATATTATTATTATTATTATTGTGGAAATTAAATTTACCTGGATGAATCTCATTAGATACATGCAAGTAAATGGTAACAAAGATAATTATTATTTATCAAAGTTACAGAGACAAGTAGGAATTTTTAGGACACCTAGGTCGCAAAAAATGTCCCCCTTCGATACCTACCATCTATCTCTCCACAAGTTGTTCTAGACCTATATTAATTTTAAATGAAATGTTCATCACCAGGAATTCTGGTAAAATTTAATATAAATTTGTGGACTGTATATTAAATTTAATAAATGATTACATATACACATTTATATAACAGAAGAAGAATTTATAATCATAACACTCACCAATTTGTCTGGAGATTACTGTGTATCATGTACAGAACCCCCCCTCTAACTAAATTTATGATGATAATTCTGGCCAGAATTACAAACATAGTTTAAATAGCTTATCTGAGGATCCTGGACCTGTCCTGTACATCTGTTTAATGCTCAAGCTATGCAGGAATGCACATCCAACATTTTCGGCTCTTATTTGAGAGGTTTTAAGCCCAATATAACCCCTAGAGCGACAAAAATTATACACCTTACATTAACGTGCTTGTAACACATTCAGAGCAATGGCAACTCTACCTGCTCGTCAGCACAGGCGCAGAGCTTCCCTGTTGATTCTCTTATATAAAATGCACTCAACAGAACAGTAGTAATGTATTAATCAGGTTTATTTCCACAGCATAAATTTTGGGAAACTATTTTCCACACTGCGGTCGGGCGGAGGTCATTGCTAAATGACTCAAACTACTCCTTCCTTTAGGAGACGATTCCAGCTGGTTCTGGCTTGAGTGGCTGTTCTCCTAGTAGGTCTTGCTATAATTTCGTCTTCCTGCATCACTTGGTCAGTGTTATCTTCAATATCACTCGTGTCACTTTCCCTTAGATTTTCATTTACATTTGATTGAATACCATTTAATTCCAAGGGGATCAATTTATTAATTATGCATAAACTTTCCTGGCCATGACACAACACTTTGACATTCTGGACAACACCTTGTGCATCTGGGTACAATGTCAGTACTTTGGCCAGAGGCCACAATGTTTGATGTTGTTCAGTATCAATTATCACAAACTCACCTGGTTAAATGTTCTGTCGATTTACTGCATCTGTCGCACCATAAAAGTGTTCAAGAAGTGTAAGAAGATATTCCTTATGCCACACATTAGACCAATGACCAATTACTTTATTTAACATTTTAAATTTATTACACAACACTGCCGAATCATTGTAATCTTCATCACTTTCTTCAGGATTATTTCTATAGACAGGGGCAGCTTCCAATTTCCTTCCACATATTAGGTGAGAAGGTGTTAATACATCTGCATCAGGTGTATCACTCATGTACGCGAGAGGCCTATTATTTATCCGATTTTCCGCCTCCACTAACACTGCACGGAATTCTTCCAAATTAATTCTCTTCTTGTGTAGTACTTAAGGAGAAACCTCTTCACTGTGCCTATCAGTCTTTAGTACAGCCCCCCCTGCCAAGGGGCTCTAGGAGTAATAAATTTCCAGGTACACCCTCGATGGGTTAACAGAGATTGAACATCATTACTATTACTTAATTCTTTCAAGTGTTGAGCACCTGCTACAAAATTTGTGGCATTATCCGAAATCATCAATCTCGGACAGGATCTCCTAGCTGCAAATTTTTGAAACAGCTGTATAAACTGTTCTGCAGACACGTCCTTATCCACTTCTAAATGAACTGCCCTAGTAGCAGTACAAGTGAACAAGCATACATACACTTTCAGTGGAACACCATCTAAAGTACCTGTTAAAATGATTGGACCACTATAGTCTACACATGTTACATAAAATGGTTTCACTAATTGTACACGCTCCTTTGGCAATGGCGGAGGACCTGGGTACATATAGGATCTGGCATCCACCCGGCAACATATTACACAAGATTTAATCACCCTTTTTACACTTTGCCATCCTTGTGGAATCAAGAAAGTTTCCCTAATACAATTTAAGATATCTTGTACCCCACCATGCATTACATTTTTATGGGCATTTAGGACAATTAAATTTGTTAGATGATGAGTTTTGGGCAGTAAGATAGGGTGTTTAGCATAATCACCCAATTCAGCATTTTGTAACCTACCTCTGCACCTAAATACATTGTTTTCTAAATACAGCCCCATTTTCTCTATTATGGAACCCTTCACAATTTTTCTTCCCATCTTCAATTTAATCTCATTTCCATAGATTTCTTCCTGTACCCTCTTTATCCAATATTCAAGAGAATGTGAAAACTTATATGAGATATTCATCTTGTTTAGAAATTTAAACACCAACTTAGTGACATTGATTAGTTTGGGCAAAGAAGAATACTTATTTATATCAGTGGCTAAAGGAGGACAAACTATTGGAGTGGTGATCAAAGTAATTTATACAGGAGCAATAGACACCTTTTGTACAGGACAATTAGCTTTATTTACCAACCAGCTCAGTTCTTTAAACCATGATACAGCATTTACAAATTTAGCATAAGGTAAACCTTGAGACAAGAAATCAGCTGGATTCTCCTCACCAGGTATATGATTAAATGTTAACATATGCTGACATATACTTCTCTTGCATCTGATTAATTTCAGCAATTCTGTTTTGTACATACACAATTTTACTGTTTCCATTACAAATCCATTGTAAGGATTCCTCATTATCAGACCAAATTACAGTGTTGCTAATATTTATCTCCTGCAACTCATTTCTTATATAATTAGCTAATTTGACACCTACATAAATGGCTGTTAATTCCAAATAAGGTAAGGTACATGATTTAATTGGAGACACTTTAGCCTTAGACATAACAAGAGAAGTAACACTATTACACTGAAGATAAGCAACTGCTCCATACGCCAATTTTGAAGCATCACATAAAATGTGGAGAATATTTTTCCCATCTGGATTGGCCACCTGGCGTGGGAACTCCAACATTGGAATTTTTTTCATAATCACCAATTAATTCATCCCACCTGTTAATGAATTCCTCAGGCAGAGTTTCATCCCAACCACATTTAAGCTTCCATGCTTCTTGTATTAATATTTTCCCTCTTATAGTAAGGGGTGACACTAAACCTAGGGGATCAAAACATTTGGAAACTTCAGCAAGAAAAACTCTCTTAATTAATTTACTGGGCATACTGTAATTATTAGGTTTTAACATTAACAAATCTCTCTCAGTATCCCAAGTTAATTCCTATACACTACTACATTTTGGCACTTCATCTCCAGGGTAATATTTACTTATTTTGTCCTTTAATTTGGACGAATTACTATTCCATTCCTTCAGAGGCATATTTGCACTTTGCATTATTTTATTAGCCTCTCCATAAGTCATTAACAGTTCCTCGTCAGTTGACGTCACACCCAGGAAATTGTCCACATAAAATTGTTTGCTCATTACTTTACTCAATGGACTTTCCGTACATTTAAGGTGTGCATTTATTGTCGCTTGAAGTAGGAACGGACTGGATGTAGCACCAAATAATACGCTCCGAAAGCAAAAGGTTTTCAGAGGGCTAAGTGAGTCACTAGGATTCTCAGGCCATATGAAGTGGGCACAATCCCGGTCAGCCTCTTGTAAACCCACTTTTAGGAAAGCTTTACTTATGTCAGCCGTAAAGGCATAATTCTTCACCCTGAAATTTAATAAGATATCTCCTAATTTTTCTGTCAACGACGGACCTGTCATCAAACAGTCATTTAAACTAGGTACATTTTTGTTACTCCTGGCACTACAATTAAACAAAATTCTCGGAGGAGTGGTCTTAGCATCCTTCTTCACTCCGTGATGTGGCAAACAGTGACCATAAATTTTGGCTTGCTTAGAAGGTACCTCTTCTATAAATTTATTAATTAATTGTTCAATAATTATATTATAGGCAGTCAACCATTCTGGTGTCTTACTCTGTTCGCGGAGCTGAGCCTTTAATTGTCCATATGCCATTCTGTAATTAGTGAACAATTCTGGATGGTTCAGTCTCCACGGAAGTCGCACACAGTACTGTCTAGATTAAAATTTTACATCTCTCAGGTATTGTTCCTGAGTAAAAGAATCGTCTGGACTTTCTTCATTTACATTAATTCCAGTGCTGTCTAATTCCCACAATTTATGCACTGGCTCAACACCATCCTCTATGAAAGAATTATACTGGGGTACGACTTCATGAGTAAGACACACAGTCATGGTATTTGTAGTTTCCTCTAGTCATGAATTATTATTACGAGGAATCCTACCATACATTACATGGTCTCCTGCAGTCTTCAAAAGGGTAACACCACATTTCTTTACCATACCCTTTACAAAGGAGGCTTAATGGTCACTACCTATCAAAATATTTATTGGGCCTACAGAATCATCACTTACACCAGAAGGTGCTAAATTTACATTATATGAAAGTCTTTCTGTAGCTTTACTAAGCCCTACTGTAGATATTTTCTCTGGAAGTCTATCTACAATTACTGCATTAACACGTTTTTTCCCATTGCCCAACCTGACAGTTACATAAACAGTGTCATACAATTGAGCCCTTTTATCTGAGAGAAAACCAGATAATTTTAGAGTTGTAGGATCTCCCATCTGTACTTTCATACCATCAAGACATTTACGTTTTATGAAAGTACGCTGTGATCCCTGGTCCAATAATGCAGTTACATTTTTTTATTTATGCCTTTTATCATCAATTTTTACCTGTAACACAGGTAAGGCTACTTCAGCAAAACCATCAATATTAACATTAGCAGCAATTTTTACATTAGCCACTGTTGTGTTGTCAGGATTGTCAACATTATCATTATTATCAACATTATCATATAGACCCTTACACATGGCTATATGGTGTCTTCCTTTGTGACATTGATAACAGTTGTTTAATTTGGCATAACAATCTTTTACATTGTGATTACCTTGACATCTGATACATCTGTCAAGTTCTTCAATCTTTCAACTTTATCATTCCATGAATTGTATGCATTGCAATTCTTAGAAAAATGAGTACCCTTGCAGAAAAGACAATCTCTCTTTTCTTTGACTGGTTTCTTATTAACTGGGCTACTCTTAGGAGGGTACTTATTCTTCTTACCTTGTGGAGAATCATTATTTCTGATTCCTACTACTTGATATGTACCTATGCAACTCTTTTTAGGAAATTTATTTTGATTATTAACATTAGGATAATTTTTCCTTTTGTGAAACTTGACACATAACTCAGAGTTATTATGTATTGCATCTCTAAAATGAGTTGGTTGAGTGGTCAGCAACTAAACAATTAATTCTTGTAGACCTAGTCTTATTTCCTCCAGACCAAAATAACCTTTGTGATACTTGTTCGAGAGTCATTCAAGTGTTTTACAGTTTAATTTATTCTGTACAATGGCACTCAATAACCAGTCTGATTCCTTCAGATTATATTTATTACTTAAAGTTTTGAGAGTGCTCTCCAGTTTAACTCTAAACTGCTGTAAGCCTTTGTAAGTGTGATCTGGAGATTTTAAATTAACAATGATATTCACTAGATCCAACCTACTTTGTTCTGTATTACCATAAGTGACCTTCAACAAGTCAACTGATTCTTTGTAACAGTCATCTACATTGGGAAAGGCTTGTATGAGTATGTGAGCATCTCCTCTTACCTGTCCTTTGAGGTGAAATAATTTAGTTACACAGGCTAGGTCACTCCTGTCATGCTCAGCTGCTTTAAAAATTGACCAAAAATCCTCCCAATTTTCTCCAGGATTAAATACAGGTAAACATAATTCTAGGAGTTTTGGCAAAGACATCATATTGGAATTGATTGATTAACTGCCTGGTTTACACATTTTAATTTATTCAAAGCCTGACTTTTACAAGAAAGAATCTTTTCTTCTAATTCATAATACTGATTAATCATAAGATCTACTTCACTCACCTACACAGTTTACTAACAGTTCTTCATATTTGTTATAATATAATTTGTATGAATCATATCCCATAAAGCATCTAAATACAATTTTAAATCATCAGTATTCACAGTTTCTTGATTCATTAATTCCAAACATTTATTATATGCCTTTGTTACATGACCTTTTCTAGCCTGTAGTGATGCTTTTTTTGCTCTATATTCCATATGTTTGTCTTCTACATTAATTTCCTCATTTTCACCCATGATGCAATGTATTAAATTCAACTTAATTAATGACACTGATTATGTACTTAATAACACTGATTATGTACTTAATTAATAACACTGATTATGCACTTAAATATTACAAGTTACCTTTGAATAAATCCTAGCTACTTGAGCTTAGTAATTACACATGTAAGAAAATTATAATATAAACTTTAAAAACACAATATAAACCTTAGCCAGGCTTGGCTTATCAAAATTTATATTATACAAATACACTAATATAAATTCTTGCTAGGCTTGGCTTAGCAAAATTAATATTATACAGATTTTAATCCACTACACATTAAGTAAATTTGTGAACCTAACATCCACCTCCTTCTGTCATTTCTCCTATAATTATTAAGTAATTAAATCATTAATTAATGGCTTCACTAATTACATCCGGTTCAAAGAAGGACCAACGGGCAACTAAATTGTGGAAAATTACATTTACCTGGATGAATCTCATTAGATACCTACAAGTAAATGGTAACAAAGATAATTATTAATCAATGTTACAGAGACAAGTAGGAATTTTTAGAACACCTAAGTGGCAAAAAATGTCCCCCTTTGATTCCTACCATCTATCTCTCCACAAGTTGCTCTAGACCTATATTAATTGTAAATGAAATGTACATCACAAGGAATTCTGGTAAAATTTAATATAAATTTGTGGACTGTATATTAAACATAATAAATGATTACATATACACATTTATATAACAGAAGGAGAATTTATAATCATAACACTCACCAATTTGTCTGGAGATTACTGTGTTTCATGTACAGAACCCCCCCTCTAACTAAATTTATGATGATAATACTGGCCAGAATTACAAACATAATTTAGATAGCTTATTTGAGGCTCCTGGAGCTGTCCTGCACATCTTAATGCTCAAGTTATGCAGGAATGCACATCCAACAATTTCGGCTCCTATTTGAGAGGTTTTAAGCCCAATATAACTCCTAGAGTGATGAAAATTATACACCTTACATTAATGTGCTTGAACACATTCAAAATAATGGCGACTCTACCTGCTCGTCAGCGCAGGCGCAGAGCTTCCCTGTCGATTCTCTTATTTAAAATGCACTCAACAGAACAAATAGTAACGTATTAATCATGTTATTTACACAGCATAATTTTGGGAAATTATTTTCCACAATTAAATTTAAAATATATATATATATATATATATATATATATATATATATATATAATATATAATAATATATATATATATATATATAACATATTTTTTTTTTATCACACTGGCCGATTCTCACCAAGGCAGGGTGGCTCGAAAAAGAAAAACTTTCACCATCATCGCCCATCCACTGTCTTGCCAGAAGGTGCTTTACACTACAGTTTTTAAACTGCACATTAACACCCCTCCTTATGAGTGCAGGCACTGTACTTCCCATCTCCAGGACTCAAGTCCGGCCTGCCGGTTTCCCTGAATCCCTTCATAAATGTTAATTTGCTCACACTCCAACAGCACGTCAAGTATTAAAAACCATTTGTCTCCATTCCACTCCTATCAAACACGCTCACGCATGCCTGCTGGAAGTCCAAGCCCTCGCACACAAAACCTCCTTTAACCCTCTCCCTCCAACCTTTCCTAGGCCGACCCCTACCCGCCTTCCTTCCACTACAGACTGATACACTCTTGAAGTCACTCTGTTTCGCTCCATTCTCTCTACATGTCCGAACCACCTCAACAACCCTTCCTCAGCCCTCTGGACAACAGTTTTGGTAATCCTGCACCTCCTCCTAACTTCCAAACTACGAATTCTCTGCATTTATTCACACCACACACTTGCCCTCAGACATGACATCTCCACTGCCTCCAGCCTTCTCCTCGCTGCAACATTCATCACCCATGATTCACACCCATATAAGAGCGTTGGTGAAACTATACTCCCATACATTCCCCTCTTTGCCTCCAAGGACAAAGTTCTTTGTCTCCACAGACTCCTAAGTGCACCACTCACCCTTTTCCCCTCATCAATTCTATGATTCACCTCATCTTTCATAGACCCATCCGCTGACACGTCCACTCCCAAATATCTGAATACATTCACCTCCTCCATACTCTCTCCCTCCAATCTGATATCCAATCTTTCATCACCTAATCTTTTTGTTATCCTCATAACCTTACTCTTTCCTGTATTCACTTTTAATTTTCTTCTTTTGCACACCCTACCAAATTCATCCACCAATCTCTGCAACTTCTCTTCAGAATCTCCCAAGAGCACAGTGTCATCAGCAAAGAGCAACTGTGACAACTCCCACTTTGTGTGTGATTCTTTATCTTTTAACTCCACGCCTCTTGCCAAGACCCTCGCATTTACTTCTCTTACAACCCAATCTATAAATATATTAAACAATCACGGTGACATCACACATCCTTGTCTAAGGCCTACTTTTACTGGGAAATAATTTCCCTCTTTCCTACATACTCTAACTTGAGCCTCACTATCCTCGTAAAAACTCTTCACTGCTTTCAGTAACCTACCTCCTACACCATACACCTGCAACATCTGCCACATTGCCCCCCTATCCACCCTGTCATACGCCTTTTCCAAATCCATAAATGCCACAAAGACCTCTTGAGCCTTATCTAAATACTGTTCACTTATATGTTTCTCTGTAAACACCTGGTCCACACACCCCCTACCTTTCCTAAAGCCTCCTTGTTCATCTGCTATCCTATTTCCGTCTTACTCTTAATTCTTTCAATAATAACTCTACCATACACTTTACCAGGTATACTCAACAGACTTATCCCCCTATAATTTTTGCACTCTCTTTCGTCCTCTTTGCCTTTATACAAAGGAACTATGCATGCTCTCTGCCAATCCCTAGGTACCTTACCCTCTTCCATACATTTATTAAATAATTGCACCAACCTCTCCAAAACTATATCCCCACCTGCTTTTAACATTTCTATCTTTATCCCATCAATCCCGGATGCCTTACCCCCTTTCATTTTACCTACTGCCTCACGAACTTCTCCCACACTCACAACTGGCTCCTCCTCACTCCTACAATTTGTTATTCCTCCTTGCCCTATACACGAAATCACAGCTTCCCTATCTTCATCAACATTTAACAATTCCTCAAAATATTCCCTCCATCTTCCCAATACCTCTAACTCTCCATTTAATAACTCTCCTCTTCTATTTTTAACTGACAAATCCATTTGTTCTCTAGGCTTTCCTTAACTTGTTAATCTCACTCCAAAACTTTTTCTTTTTTTCAACAAAATTTGTTGATAATATCTCACCCACTCTCATTTGCTCTCTTTTTACATTGCTTCAACCACTCTCTTAACCTCTCTCTCTTACTCCATATACTCTTCCTTCCTTGCATCACTTTCTACTTTGAAAAAAACTTCTCATATGCTAATTTTTTTCTCCCTTACTACTTTCTTTACATTATCATTCCCCCAAAATCGTCCTCTTCCCTCCTGCACCCACTTTCCTGTAACCACAAACTTCTGCTGAACACTCTAACACTACTTTTTTTAAACCAACCCCAAAACCTCTTCGACCCATTGCCTATGCTCTCATTACCCCATCTTTCCTCCAAAAAGCTTTTTAAATATCTTACCCTAACTGCCTCCTCTTTTAGTTTATAAACCTTCACCTCTCTCTTCCCTCATGCTTCTATTCTCCTTGTATCCCATCTACCTTTTATAATAATAATAATAATAATAATAATAATAATAATAATAATAATATATCTTTATTTACTACAATACATGTACAAGGTATACAGTCCTAGCTGACAACAGTGACACTGACCTTGTTATGCTCCGCATTTCGGGCAAATTAGGTGAGTGTCCCAGGATGCGACCCACACCAGTCGACTAACACCCAGGTACCCATTTTACTGATGGGGAACATAGACAACAGGTGGAAACACGTCCAATTTTTCTACTCTGGCTGGGAATCGAACCCAGCCCCTTGCCGTGTGAAGCGAGAGCGTTAGCCACCAGGCCACCAGAGCGTCTCAGTGTAGCTACATCTAAAAAGTGATCTGATATATCTGTGGCCCCTCTACAAACATGTACATCCTGAAGTCTACTCAACAGTCTTTTATCTACCAATACATAATCCAACAAACTACTGTCATTTCTCCCTACGTCATATCTTGTATACTTATTTATCCTCTTTTTCTTAAAATATGTATTACCTATAACTAAACCCCTTTCTATACAAAGTTCAATCAAAAGGGCTTTCCCCTTATCATTTACACCTGGCACCCCAAACTTTCCTACCACACCCTCTCTAAAAGTTTCTCCTACTTTAGCATTCAGATCCCCTACCACAATTACTCTCTCATTTGGTTCAAAGGCTCCTATACATTCACTTAACATCTACCATAATCTCTCTCTCTCCTCTACATTCCTCTCTTCTCCAGGTGCTACACGCTTATTATGACCCACTTTTCACATCCAAACCTTTACTTTAATCCATATAATTTTTTGAATTTGCACATTCATATTCTCTTTTCTCCTTCCATAAACTGATCCTTTCAACATTACTGCTACCCCTTCCTTTGCTCTAACTCTCTCAGATACTCCAGATTTAATCCCATTTATTTCCCCCCACCGAAACCCCCCTTTCCCCTTCAGCTTTGTTTCGCTTAGGGCCAGGACATCCAACTTCTTTCATTCATAACATCAGCAATCATCTGTTTCTTGTCATCTGCACTACATCCACGCACTTTCAAGCACCCCCATTTTTATAAAAATTTCCTCTTCTCTTTTTTTAGTAAATGTCTACAGGAGAAGGGGTTACTACCCCATTGCTCCCGGCATTTTAGTCGCCTCATACGACACGCATGGCGTACGGAGGAAAGATTCTTTTCCACTTCCCCATGGACAATAAAAGAAATAAGAAGAACAAGAGCTATTTAGAAAAAGGAGAAAAACCTAGATGTATGTATATATATATGCATTGCGTGTCTGTGAAGTGTGACCAAAGTGTAAGTAGGAGTAGCAGATATCCCTGTTATCTAGCGTGTTTAAGAGACAGAAAAAGAAACCAGCAATCCTACCATCATGCAAAACAGTTACAGGTTTTCTGTTTCACAGTCATCTGGCAGGACGGTAGTACTTCCCTGGGTGGTTGCTGTCTACCAACCTACTACCTATGATTTATATATATATAATATATATATATATATATATATAAAATATAAAATTTTATATATATATATAATTATTTTATATATATATATGCAATAAAGATCAACAGTAAAAACGGTGATTTCAGAATTGGGCAAAAAAACCCAAATCTGAAAGAATAAAGAAATTTCCCAAAGGGCGCTTTCGGACCCTCACTTTACAAGGAACTAGAAATTCCCCAAGCATCCAAGGAAGCTATATAAGGGGTCTGGTCCACCCCCCACATAAAAACCCACAACGGTTTAAACACGTGACCGCGCGGCGAAGCCAACTTGGAAGGTCCTTGGCACAACTCACCCCACAAACTATTCTACCCAAGAATAAGAAATTTTAAAGATTATTTGCCCAGTGTATTATTAAATTCTTCCCAATTCTTTTAAATTTATAAATGGTCTAATTTATAAAAACCCAAAGGAAATATTCATATTATTGTCAAAACTGCCTTTTATGAAACAAGATTCAATTATATTCCTGTCGACCATGGACTTGCTTGTACTACTTTCTCAACTTTTTGAAAATCAATTGGATGGTTAAAAATCTCTTACATGAATAATATAAGCTTTGGGAAATCTTGCCCATTTTCTAATGCTATATTTATGTTGTTTTAATCTTAGATCGAGATTTTTACCAGTTTGACCGTAATAAACTTTTTTCGCAAATTTTAACAAGGAATTTTATAGACAAATCCATCAGCATTTTGGGGGGAATTCTTTATCAAAAGTTTTTTTTACTGTATCGAGATTTTTGAATACAACTTTAATATTAAAAGTCTTAAGAAGAGAAGGCAATAACCAAATTTTTTCATGGTAAGGGAGAACCAACATATTTTTTTTGAATAAGGCTGGTTGTCCCTTTTTGGATTGTAAAAAGTATTTCTGGCAACTTTAAAAGATTTATCAATTTACATTCTTGGGTATTTTAAATCATTACCTATTTCATAAATTTTGGATATTTCCTCATCTATGAACTCAGGACTACAAATTCGTAAAGCTCTCAAAACATTGATGAGAAAACAGACAGTTTGACTCTATCTTGATGCGAGGAATATAGTGTACATGGGAAAACAGTTATTTAGTAGGTTTCTGTAAATTTTAAATTTGAATTCATTATTACCCTTAATAATTAAAACATCTAGAAAAGGCAATGAGTTATTTTCTTCAAGCTCAACAGTAAAGTTTATTGAATGGGCTAAGCTATTTAATTTTCCAAGGAAATGGTGTATATCTACATTTTTGGGCATAAGACACAAAATATCATCAACATATCTGAACCATTTAGCTCTATTAGGGAGGATTGTGTTAAGTAACCTTGTTTCAAAAAATTCCATGTATAGGTTACTAAGAACAGGTGAAAGAGGATTCCCCATTGCCATACCAAACTTCTGAGTGTAAAATTTATCATTAAATACAAATTTTGCATCAACAATGCAAAGTTTAATAAGTTTAATGATAGTAGGAACTGGCAATGGTAAATCATAGTTAACGAGTTCTTCAGATAAGAAACTTAATAAATCATCAACAGGAACTTTCGTAAACAAGGAAGTAACATCAAAACTAACAATGTTAAAATCATTTAGGTCAGTCAAGGAGCTCCATAGGGTCAGTTTCATATAAATTATCCAAATGGCTTGTTGATATTTTGAGCCCTATTGTTGGCAAAATTTCTAACTTTAATGTTAAAAACAACATAGACTTGTTGATAAATTAAGCTCCTTGACTGACCTAAATGATTTTAACATGGTTAGTTTTGATGTTACTTCCTTGTTTACGAAAGTTCCTGTTGATGATTTATTAAGTTTCTTATCTGAAGAACTCGTTAACTATGATTTCCCTTTGCCAGTTCCTACTATCTTTTAAACTTATTAAACTTTGCATTGTTGATGCAAAATTTGTATTTAATGATAAATTTTCCCACTCAGAAGTTTGGTATGGCAATGGGGAATCCTCTTTCACCTGTTCTTAGTAACCTATACATGGAATTTTTTGAAACAAGGTTACTTAACACAATCCTCCCTAATAGAGCTAAATGGTTCAGATATGTTGATGATATTTTGTGTCTTATGCCCAAAAATGTAGATATACACCATTTCCTTGGAAAATTAAATAGCTTAGCCCATTCAATAAACTTTACTGTTGAGCTTGAAGAAAATAACTCATTCCCTTTTTCTAGATGTTTTAATTATTAAGGGTAATAATGAATTCAAATTTAAAATTTACAGAAAACCTACTAATAACTGTTCCTATGTACACTATTATTCCTCGCATCAAGATAGAGTCAAACTGTCTGTTTTCTCATCAATGTTTCTGAGAGCTTTACGAATTTGTAGTCCTGAGTTTCATAGATGAGGAAATATCCAAAATTTATGATATAGGTAATGATTTAAAATACCCAAGAATGTAATTGATAATCTTTTAAAGTTGCCAGAAATACTTTTTACCAATCCAAAAAGGGACAACCAGCCTTTTTTCAAATAAAAATATGTTGGTTCTCCCTTACCATGAAAACTTGGTTGATATGCCTTCTCTTCTTAAGACTTTTAATATTAAAGTTGTATTCAAAAATCTCGATACAGTAAAAAACTTTTGATAAAGAATTCCCCCCAAAATGCTGATGGATGTGTCTATAAGATTCCTTGTAAAATTTGCGATAAAGTTTATTACGGTCAAACTGGAAAAAATCTCGAACTAAGATTAAAACAACATAAATATAGCATTAGAACTGGACAAGATTCCAATGCTCTATTTATTCATGTAAGAGTTTTTAAACCCATCCAATTGATTTTCAAAAAAGTTGAGAAAGTAGTATCAAGCAAGTCCAGGGTCGACAGGAATATAATTGAATCTTGTTTCAAAAAAGGCAGTTTTGACATAATATAAATTTTCCCTTTTGGGTTTATATAAATTAGACCCATTTATAATTAATAGAATTTGGGAAGAATTTAATAATACACTGGACAAATAATCTTTAAAATTTCTTATTTCTTGGGTAGAATAGTTTGGGGGGTGAGTTGGGGCCAAGGCCCTTTCCAATTTTGGCTCGCCGCGCGTCACGTTTTTAAATCGTTGTGGGATCTGATAGTGAGGTGCCGACCAGACCCCTTATATAGCTTCCTTGGATGCTTTACTTTCATAGTTCCTTGATAATGTGAGTAGTCACGAAAGCGCTTGGAATTTCTCTATTCTTTCAGAGTGGTTGTTTTGCATATATATATATATTATATATATATATATTTATATATATATATATATATAATATATATATATATTATTTTATATAATATATATATTTATATATATATATTTTTTTATTTTTTTTTTATTATCACACCGGCCGATTCCCACCAAGGCAGGGTGGCCCGAAAAAGAAAAACTTTCACCATCATTCACTCCATCACTGTCTTGCCAGAAGGGTGCTTTACACTACAGTTTTTAAACTGCAACATTAACACCCCCCCTTCAGAGTGCAGGCACTGTACTTCCCATCTCCGGACTCAAGTCCGGCCTGCCGGTTTCCCTGAATCCCTTCAAAAATGTTACTTTGCTCACACTCCAACAGCACGTCAAGTATTAAAAACCATTTGTCTCCATTCATCCTAATCAAACACCTCACGCATGCCTGCTGGAAGTCCAAGCCCCTCGCACACAAAACCTCCTTTAACCCCCTCCCTCCAACCCTTCCTAGGCCCACCCCTACCCCGCCTTCCTTCCCCTACAGACTGATACACTCTTGAAGTCATTCTGTTTCGCTCCATTCTCTCTACATGTCCGAACCCCCCTCAACAACCCTTCCTCAGCCCTCTGGACAACAGTTTTGGGAATCCCGCACCTCCTCCTAACTTCCAAACTACGAAAATTTTCTGATTTATTCACACCACACATTGCCCTCAGACATGACATCTCCACTGCCTCCAGCCTTCTCCTCGCGTGCAACATTCATCACCCACGCTTCACACCCATATAAGAGCGTTGGTAAAACTATACTCTCATACATTCCCCTCTTTGCCTCCAAGGACAAAGTTCTTTGTCTCCACAGACTCTAAGTGCACCACTCACTCTTTTTCCCTCATCAATTCTATGATTCACCTCATCTTTCATAGACCCATCCCCTGACACGTCCACTCCCAAATTCTGAATACGTTCACCTCCTCCATACTCTCTCCCTCCAATCGATATTCAATCTTTCATCACCTAATCTTTTTGTTATCCTCATAACCTTACTCTTTCCTGTATTCACCTTTAATTTCTTCTTTTGAACCCCTACCAATTCATCCACCAATCTCTGCAACTTCTCTTCAGAATCTCCCAAGGCACAGTGTCATCAGCAAAGAGCAGCTGTGACAACTCCACTTTGTGTGTGATTCTTTTATCTTTTAACTCCACGCCTCTTGCCAAAACCCTCGCTTTACTTCTTTACAACCCCATCTATAAATTATTAAAAACCACCCGGGGACATCACACATCCTTGTTTTAAGGCCTATTTTACTGGGAAAAAATTTCCCTCTTTCCTACATACCTAACTTGAGCCTCACTATCCTCGTAAAAAACTCTTCACTGCTTTCAGTAACCCACCTCCTACACCATACACTTGCAACATCTGCCACATTGCCCCCCTATCCACCCTGTCATTAAAGCCTTTTCCAAATCCATAAAAGCCACAAAGACCTCTTTAGCCTTATTAAATACTGTTCACTTATTATTATTATATAATATATATATATTTTTATATATAATATATATATATATATATATATATATATATATATATATGGGGTAGGTTTAAAAATTTTATGTTAGAAATGTTCAGCAGAAGTTTGTGGTTACAGGAAAGTGGGTGCAGGAGGGAAGAGGAGCGATTGGTGGAATGATGATGTAAAGAGAGTAGTAAGGAAAAAAAAAGTTAGCATATGAGAAGTTTTTACAAAGTAGAAGGTGATGCAAGGGGGGAAGAGTATGTGGAGAAAAAGAGAGAGGTTAAGAGAGGGTGAAGCAATGTAAAAAGAGAGCAAATTGGGGAGAGTGGGTGAGATGTTATCAACAAATTTTGTTGAAAATAAGAAAAGTTTTTGGGGTTGAGATTAAAAGTTAAGAAAACCTAGAGAACAAAAAGGATTTGTCAGTTAAAAAATAGGAGAGGAGAGTTATTAAATGGAGAGTTAGAGGTATTGGGAAGATGGAGGGAATATTTTGAGGAATTGTTAAATTTTGATGAAGATAGGAAGCTGTTTATTTCGTGTATAGGGCAAGGAGGATAACATCTTGTAGGAGTGAGGAAGAGCCAGTTGTGAGCGTGGGGGAAGTTCGTGAGGCAGTAGGTAAAATGGAAAAGGGGGTAAGGCAGCCGGGATTGATGGGATTAAAGATAGAAATGTTAAAAAACGGTGGGGATATAGTTTTGGAAATGGTTTGGGGCAATTATTTAATAAATGTAGGAAGAGGGTAAGGTACCTAGGGATTGGCAGAGAGCATGCATAGTTCCTTTGTATAAAGGCAAAGGGGATAAAAGAGAGTGCAAAATTATAGGGGGATAAGTCTGTTGAGTGTACCTGGTAAAGTGTATGGTAGAGTTATAATTGAAAGAATTAAGAGTAAGACGGAGAATAGAATACAGATGAACAAGGAGGGTTTAGGGAAAAGGGAGGGGGTGTGTGGACCCGGTGTTTACAGTGAAACATATAAGTGAACAGTATTTAGATAAGGCTAAAGAGGTCTTTGTGGCATTTATATGGATTTGGAAAAGGGTATGACAGGGTGGATAGGGGGGCAATGTGGCAGATGTTGCAAGTGTATGGTGTAGGAGGTAGGTTACTGAAAGCATGAAGAGTTTTACGAGGATAGTGAGGCTCAAGTTAAGTATGTAGGGAAAAAAAGGGAAATTTTTTCCCAGTAAAAGTAGGCCTTAGACAAGGATGTGTGATGTCCACCGTGGTTGTTTAATATATTTATAGATGGGGTTGTAAGAGAAGTAAATGCGAGGGTCTTGGCAAGAGGGTGTGGAGTTAAAAGATAAAGAATCACACACAAAGTGGGGGTTGTCACAGCTGCTCTTTGCTGATGACACTGTGCTCTTGGGAGATTCTGAAGAGAACTGCAGAGATTGGTGGATGAATTTGGTAGGGTGTGCAAAAAAGAAAATTAAAGGTGAATACAGGAAAGGTAAGGTTTGAGGATAAAAGATTAGGTGATGAAAGATTGAATATCAGATTGGAGGGAGAGAGTATGGAGGAGGTGAACGTAATTCAGATATTTGGGAAATGGACCCTGTCAGCGGATGGGTCTATGAAAGATGAGGTGAATCATAGAATTGATGAGGGGAAAAAGAGTGAGTGTGCACTTTGGAGTCTGTGGAGACAAAGAACTTTGTCCTTGGAGGAAAGAGGGGAATTATGAGAGTATAGTTTTAAAACCCAAAGCTCTTTTATGGGTGTGAAGGTGGGTGATGATTTTCAGCGAGGAGAAGGCTGGAGGCAGTGGAGATGTCATGTCTGAGGGCAATGTGTGGTGTGAATATAATGCAGAGAATTCGTAGTTGGAAGTTAGGAGGAGGTGCGGGATTACCAAAACTGTTGTCCAGAGGGCTGAGGAAGGGTTTTTGAGGTGGTTCGGACATGTAGAGAGAATGGAGCGAAACAGAATGACTTCAAGAGTGTATCAGTCTGTAGTGGAAGGAAGGCGGGGTAGGGGTCGCCTAGGAAGGGTTGGAGGGAGGGGGGTAAAGGAGTTTTGTGTGCGAGGGGCTTGGACTTCCAGCAGGCATGCGTTGAGCGTGTTGATAGGAAATGAATGGAGACAAATGGTTTTTAATACTTGACGTGCTGTTGGAGTGTGAGCAAAGTAACATTTTATGAAGGGATTCAGGGGAAAACCGGCAGGCCGGACTTGAGTCCTGGAGATGGGAAGTACAGTGGGCCCGCACTCTGAAGGAGGGGTGTTAATGTTGCAGTTTAAAACTGTAGTGTAAAGCACCCTTCTGGCAAGACAGTGGGTGGAGTGAATGATGGGTGAAAGTTTTTCTTTTTTCGGGGCCACCCTGCCTTTGGGGGGATCGGCCCTTTTGATAATAAAATAATAATAAAATATATAATATATATATATATATATATATATATATATATATATTATATATATATATATATATATATATATTATATATATATATATTTTAAAATATATAATGGCACCAACTGCTATCTTGCAGTTGACCTGGTGAAAGAATGGTACCACTACTATCTTACATTTTATAAATCAGAATTAATGGTATGTATTAGCAGTATCTCCCCCTCACACCTCCCCAAAACACGAACGCACACTACATACACAACACACACACACACACACACACCCACACACACACACACACACACCAACACCCACAACACACACACACACACCTGTATTAGGCAAATACACACCCCCACACACCAACCCTATGCAGTCACTCTACCCTATCCTACTCTTCCCCTCTCCCCACCTCCCCTTCCCGTCTAAACCCATCACACACACGCACCTCGGTTTCTAAGGGGGGACTCTATCCTCATCCTTCTCCTCACTCTCACTCCCCCTCCCCCTTAATCCCATCCCTCTCTCACTCACACATGCAAACACAACAAGCACACACACACTTGACACATACACATACTTCCCCTTCTAACCACCTCTCTCCCTCCCCGTAGCTACCTACCCCTCCCCCAACCACCTCTCTCCCTCCAATAATCATCCTCCCCCTCCCCCATAACCATCTATCCCCCTCCCCATAACCATGTATTCCCCTCCCCCTAACCATCTCTCCCCCTTCCTTCTGTGGTGCAATGGGGTAACCTAGAACTAGGATGAGAGCCAAGGGCCCGACAGACGAATCTGGGAGTGTGGACTGGGAGGCAGAGCTCCAAAAAAGGAAGTAAGACTTGGGAAGGAGGCTAGATGAGCTTGCAAGGAAGATGGAGGAGAGGTTAGCAGCAGCGTGCAGGTGAGAGGAACATGCCAGAGTAGCAGAAACAAAGATACAGAGATTAGAAGAGGAGCTGAGAAATCTGAAAGAGCCTAGAGATAAAGATAATAAAGAAGTAGCATCAGCAATGTTTACATCAGACACAGACAAAGGGTCTGAAGGGAGCATGGAAGCTAAAAAGTATGCAGAGGTCCTGTCAAACCCACAAGGGGCCAAAACAAAGACAGGTAGCACACTTTGACAGCATGAGAGGTTGGAAGACATTGATGGAACCAGAACATGTGCAGGGACCTTACCAGACACTTGTGGGGGCCAGGAACAGGTGAGCAAGAAGGGCAAACCAATGAGCATAGGGGCCACAGCTGGGAAGGGATTGAAGGAACACTCCACGGGAAGGATCTAAAACACCTCAGAGGATGCAATGGGAGGCGGAAAGGGAGAGATCAGTTTTTGTCTATGGGCTAGACGAAGCTGAAGGGAAAACTTATGATGAAAGAAAACAGGAGAAAAAAGTGATTGAAGGTATCATGAAGGTGATAGGCGAGGGAGACATGACCCAGGTGGCAAATTTTCGGAGAATTGGGTGGTTCAGAGAGAGAAGGAAACGATCTCTCAAAGTAATTTTCAAGGCAGAATCAACTCGAATCATGATCCTGAAGTAGAAAGCACGGCTGAGAGGCAGGCAGGAGTTCAAAGTGTGTACCTCGATCGAGACAGAACAAAGGAGGAAACGATGATACTGAAAGAGAGAGTTCAAAAACGAAAGGAGGAATGGGAAGAAATGACAAAGAAGAGCAGAATAACCCAGGCACAGGTGGAAGGACAAGCACACCCTCCAGAAACACCTGCAGAAGGACTCCAACCATAACACCCCCAAGGCAATTGAACAATCTAAACCAACCATCACACACCGATCCCTCTGTTCACACCCCCCGCACCACGAACCCTACCCCTACAGCAACCCCCCATGGGAGCTCTTCCTCCACCTCCACTGCAACCCCCCACAGGCCCCCACCAGGGCTCCTGCTCTCCCAACCCCAGTATTCCCACAGGACCACAATTACAGTATTAGAACAGAAGTTAAAGGTTTGGTACACAAATGCGGATGGATTAACGAATAAATATGAGGAATGGCAATAAAGAATCAATGAGAAGACCCCAGACATCATAGCAGTTACAGAAACCAAACTCACGGAGACAGTAACAGATGAAATCATCCCACCAGGATACCAGATCATGAGGAAAGATAGAAGGAGCAGAGGGGGAGGAGGGGTTGCTCTGCTCATAAAAAGTGATGGAAATTCAAGAAAATGGAAGGCATAGACGAGACAGGAGAAAGAGACTACATAGTAAGTACACTTCAGTCTGGGGAGCACAAGGTGGTCATTGCAGTGATGTATAATCCACCACAGAGCTGCAGGAGGCCAAGAGGTGGCAAGAAGAGCTCACTCCAGCAGAGCAAAGTTGCTGGTTATGGGTGATTTCAATCACAGGGAGATTGACTGGGAAAACCTGGAGCCACATGAGGGTCCTGAAACATGGAGAGCCAAGATGTTGGATGTGGTGCTGGAAAGCCTCGTGCACCAACATGTTAAGGACGCTACGAGAGTGAGAGGGGAGGATGAACCAGCAAGATTGGACCTTGTGTTTACCCTGGGCAGTTCAGACATTGAGGACATCACATATTAGAGTTCCCTAGGAGTTAGTGACCACGTGGTTCTGTGCTTGGAATACATAGTAGAGTAGCAAGAGGAGAGAGTAACAGGAGGTGAATGGGAAAAGCCAGATTATAAAAGAGGGGACTACATAGGTTTGAGGAACTTCCTGCAGGATGTTCCATGGAACAGAGAACTGGCAGGAAAGCCATTAAATGAAATGATGGAATATGTAACAACAAAATGCAAGGAGGCAGTGGAAAGGTTTATTCCCAAGCTCAACAGAAACAATGAGAAGACCAGAACGAGCCCCTGGTTTACCCGACGGTGCAAGGAGGCAAAAACAAAGTGCAATAGAGAATGGAAAAAGTACAGAAAGCAGAGAACACATAAAAATAGGGAGATTAGTTGCAGAGCCAGGAACGAGTACACACAGGTAAGGAGGGGGGCCCAACGACAGTATGAAAATAACATAGCATCGAAAGTCAAGACTGACCCGAAACTGTTGTATAGCCACATCAGGAGGAAGACAACAGTCAAAGACCAGGTGATTAGACTGAGGACAGAAGGTGGAGAACTCACAATAAATGATCAGGAGGTATGTGAGGAGCTAAACAGGACATTTAAGGAAGTTTTTACAGTAGAGACAGGAAGGGCTCTGGGAAGACAGCACAGAAGGGAACATCAATAGGGAATATACCAACAAGTGTTGGATGACATACAAACAACCGAGGAGGAGGTGCAGAAGCTGCTAAGTGATCTTTATACCTTAAAGGCGATAGGACCGGACAACATCTCCCCGTGGGTCCTTAGAGAAGGAGCAGATAAGCTGTGCGTGCCCCTAACCACAATCTTCAACACATCCCTTGAAACTTGGCAACTTCCTGAGAAATGGAAGACAGCAAATGTAGTCCCCATATTTAAGAAAGGAAACAGAAACGAGGCACTAAACTACAGACCTGTGTCTCTGACGTGTATAGTATGCAAAGTCATGGAGAAAATTATCAGGAGGAGAGTGGTCGAACACATGGAATGGAACAAGATTATAAATGAAAACCAGCATGGGTTCATGGAAGGCAAATCCTGTATCACAAACCATCTGGAATTTTATGACAAGGTAACAGAAGTAAGACACAAGAGAGAGGGATGGGTTGATTGCATTTTCCTGGACTGCAGGAAGGCTTTTGACACAGTTCCTCACAAGAGAATAATGCAGAAGCTGGAGGATCAGACGCATAAAACAGGGAGGGCACTGCAATGGATCAGGGAATACCTGACAGGGAGGCAACAACGAGTCATGGTACTTGAAGAGGATTCACAGTGGGCGCCTGTGACGAGCGGGGTCCCAAAAGGGGTCAGTTCTAGGACCAGTGCTATTTTTGATATATGCGAACGACATGATGGAAGGAATAGTCTCTGAAGTGTCCCTATTTGCAGATGATGTGAAGCTGATGAGAAGAATTAAGTCGGATGAGGATGAGGCAGGACTGCAAAGGGACCTGGACAGGCTGGAAACGTGGTCCAGAAACTGGCTTCTCGAATTCAATCTTGCCAAATGCAGTCATGAACATTGGGGAGGGGCAAAGAAGACCGCAGACAGAGTATAGGCTAGGTGGACAAAGACTACAGACCTCACTCAGGGAGAAAGATCTTGGGGTGACCATAACACCGAGCACGTCACTGGAGGCACACATCAACCAAATAGCTGCTGCAGCATACGGGCGCCTGGCAAACCTGAGAATAGCGTTCCGATACCTTAATAAGCAATGGTTCAAGACACTTTACACTGTGTATGTTAGGCCAATACTGGAGTATGCAGCACCAGTCTGGAACCCACACCTGGGCAAGCACGTCAAGAAGTTAGAGAAAGTACAAAGGTTTGCAAAAAGGCTAGTTCCAGAGCTGAGGGGAATGTCGTACGAGAAAAGATTGAGGGAAACCGGACTGACGACACTGGAGGACAGAAGGGTCAGGGGAGACATGATAACGACATACAAGATACTGCGGGGAATAGACAAGGTGGACAGAGACAGGATGTTCCAGAGAGAGGACACAGAAACAAGGGGTCACAATTGGAAGCTGAAGACTCAGACGAGTCACAGGGACGTTAGGAAGCACTTCTTCAGTCATAGAGTCGTCAGGAAGTGGATTGGCCTAGCAAGTGAAGTAGTGGAGGCAAGAACCATACATAGTTTTAAGAAGAGGTATGACAAAGCTCAGGAAGCAGAGAGGGAGAGGACCTAGTAGCGATCAGTGAAGAGGCGGGGCCAGGAGCTGGGTCTCGACTCCTGCAACAAAAATTAGGTGAGTACAATTAGGTGAGTAGAATTGACCTGCTTTAAGAATGGTACAACTACTATCTTACAGTTGACCTGGTGAAAGAATGGTACCACTACAATCGTACAGTTGACCTGGTGTAAGAATGGTACCACTGCAATCGTACAGTTGACCTGGTGTAAGAATGGTACCACTACAATCGTACAGTTGACTTGGTGTAAGAATGGTACAACTACAAACGTACAGTTGACCTGGTGTAAGAATGGTACCATTACAATCGTAGAGTTGACCTGGTGTAAGAATGGTACCACTACAATCGTACTGTTGACCTGGTGAAAGAATGGTACAACTACTATCTTACAGTTGACCAGGTGTAAGAATGGTACCACTACAATCGTACAGTTGACCTGGTGTAAGAATGGTACCACTACAATCGTACAGTTGACCTGTTGTAAGAATAGTACCACTACAATAGTACAGTTGACCTGGTGTAAGAATGGTACCACTAAAATAGTACAGTTGACCTGGTGTGTGAATGGTATAACTACAATCGTACAGTTGACCTGGTGTATGAATGGTACCACTACAATCGTACAGTTGACCTGGTGTAAGAATAGTACCACTACAATAGTACAGTTGACCTGGTGTAAGTATGGTACCACTACAATCGTACAGTTGACCTGGTGTATGAATGGTCCCACAATCGTACAGTTGACCTGGTGTAAGAATGGTACCACTACAATCGTACACTTGACCTGGTGTAAGAATGATGCCACTACTATCTTACAGTTGACCTGGTGTATGAATGGTACCACTACAATCGTACAGTTGACCATGTGTATGAATGGAACAACTACTATCTTACAGTTGACCTGGTGTAAGAATGATACCACTACAATCTTACAGTTGAACTGGTGTAAGAATAGTACTACTATAATCGTACAGTTGACCTGGTGTAAGAATGATACCACTACCATCTTACAGTTGACCTGGTGTAAGAATGGGACCAATAAAATCGTACAGTTGACCTGGTGTATGAATGGTACAACTGCTATCTTACAGTTGACCTGGTGTAAGAATGGTACCACTACAATTGTACAGTTGACCTGGTGTATGAATGGTCCCACAATCGTACAGTTGACCTGGTGTAAGAATGGTACCACTACAATCGTACAGTTGACCTGGTGTAAGAATGATACCACTACTATCTTACAGTTGACCTGGTGTAAGAATAGTACCACTACAATCGTACAGTTGACCTGGTGTAAGAATGGTACAACTGCAATCGTACAGTTGACTTGGTGTAAGAATGGTACCACTACTATCTTACAGTTGACCTGGTGTAAGAATGGTGCCACTACAATCTTACAGTTGGCCTGTTGTAAGAATGGTACCACTACAATCGTAGAGTTGACCTGGTGTAAGAATGGTACTATTACAATCGTAGAGTTGACCTGGTGTAAGAATGGTACCACTACAATCGTACTGTTGACCTGGTGAAAGAATGGTACGACTACTATCTTACAGTTGACCTGGTGTAAGAATGGTACCACTACAATCGTACAGTTGACCTGGTGTAAGAATGGTACCACTACAATCGTACAGTTGACCTGGTGTAAAAATGGTACCACTATCTTACAGTTGACCTGGTGTAAGAATCGTTCCAGTACAATCGTACAGTTGACCTGGTGTAATAATTGTGAAACTACAATCGTACAGTAGAACTGGTGTATGAATGGTACCACTACATGCGTTCAGTTGACCTGGTGTTAGAATAGTGCCACTACAATAGTACAGTTGACCTGGTGTAAGAATGGTACCACTAAAATAGTACAGTTGACCTGGTGTATGAATGGTATAACTACAATCGTACAGTTGACCTGGTGTATGAATGGTACCACTACAATCGTACAGTTGACCTGGTGTAAGAATAGTACCACTACAATAGTACAGTTGACCTGGTGTAAGAATGGTACCACTACAATCGTACAGTTGACCTGGTGTATGAATGGTCCCACAATCGTACAGTTGACCTGGTGTAAGAATGGTACCACTACAATCGCACAGTTGACCTGGTGTAAGAATGATTCAACTACTATCTTACAGTTGACCTGGTGTAAAAATATTACCACTACAATCGTACACTTGACCTGGTGTAAGAATGATACCACTACTATCTTACAGTTGAACTGGTGTAAGAATAGTACTACTATAATCGTACAGTTGACCTGGAGTAAGAATGGCACAACTACTATCTTACAGTTGACCTGGTGTAAGAATGGTACCAATACAATCGTACAGTTGACCTGGTGTATGAATGGTACCACTACTATCTTACAGTTGACCTTGTGTAAGAATGGTACCACTACTATCTTACAGTTGACCTGGTGTAAGAATGGTACCACTACAGTCGTACAGTTGAGCTGGTGTATGAATGGTACCACTACAATCGTACAGTTGACCTGGTGTAAGAATGGTACTACTACTATCTTACAGTTGACCTGGTGTAGAAATGGTACCACTACTATTTTACAGTTGACCTAGTGTATGAATGGTACCACTACAATCTTACAGTTGACCTGGTGTAAGAATGGTACCACTATAATAGTACAGTTGACCTGGTGTATGTATAGTACCACTACAGTCGTACAGTTGACCTGGTGTAAGAATGGTACCACTACAATCGTACAGTTGACCTGGTGTATGAATGGTACCACTACAATCGTACAGTTGACCTAGTGTAAAAATGGTACAACTACAATAGTACAGTTGACCTGGTGTATGTATGGTACCACTACATTCGTACAGTTGACCTGGTGAAAGAATGGTACCACTACAATCGTACAGTTGACATGGTGAATGAATGGTACCACTACAATCGTACAGTTGACCTGGTGTAAGAATGGTACCACTACAATAGTACAGTTGACCTGGTGTATGTATGGTACCACTACATTCGTACAGTTGACCTGGTGTTAGAATGGTACCACTACAATCGTACAGTTGAACTGGTGAATGAATGGTACCACTACAATCGTACAGTTGACCTGGTGTAAGAATGGTACCACTACTATCTTACAGTTGACCTGGTGTAAGAATGGTACCATTACAATCGTACAGTTGACCTAGTGTAAAGATGGTACCACTACAATAGTACAGTTGACCTGGTGTAAGAATGGTACCACTACAATTGTACAGTTGACCTGGTGTAAGAATGGTACCACTACAATAGTACAGTTGACCTGGTGTATGTATGGTACCACTACATTCGTACAGTTGACCTGGTGTTAGAATGGTACCACTACAATCGTACAGTTGAACTGGTGAATGAATGGTACCACTACAATCGTACAGTTGACCTGGTGTAAGAATGGTACCACTACTATCTTACAGTTGACCTGATGTAAGAATGGTACCATTACAATCGTACAGTTGACCTAGTGTAAAAATGGTACCACTACAATAGTACAGTTGACCTGGTGTAAGAATGGTATCATTACAATCGTACAGTTGACCTGGTGAATGAATGGTACCACTACAATTGTACAGTTGACCTGGTGTAAGAATGGTACAACTACTGTCTTACAGTTGACCTGGTGTAAGAATGGTACCACTACCATCGTACAGTTGACCTGGAGTAAGAATGGTACCACTACAATCGTACAGTTGACCTGGTGTAAGAATGGTACCACTACAATCGTACAGTTGACCTCGTGTAAGAATGGTACCACTACCATCGTACAGTTGACCTGGTGTAAGAATGGTACCACTACAATCGTACAGATGACCTGGTGTATGAATGGTACCACTACAATCGTACAGTTGACCTGGTGTAAGAATGGTGCCACTACAATCGTACAGTTGACCTGGTGTATGAATGGTACCACTACAAACGAACAGTTGACCAGGTGTAAAAATGGTACCACTACAATCGTACAGTTGACCTGGAGTTTGAATGGTACCACTTCAATCGTATAGTTGACCTGGTGTAAGAATGGTACCACTACAAAAGTACAGTTGACCTGGTGAACGTATGGTACCAATACAATCGTACAGTTGACCTGGAATAAGAATGGTACCACTACAATCGTAGAGTTGACCTGGTGTATGAATGGTACCACTACAATCGTACAGTTGACCTGGTGTAAGAATGGTACCACTGCTATCGTACAATTGACCTGGTGTAAGAATTTCACCACTACGATCGTACAGTTGACCTGGTGTAAGAATGGTACCACTACTATCTTATATATGACCTTGTGTAAGAAAGGTACCACTACAATCATACAGTTGACCTGGTGTAAGAATGGTACCACTACAATAGTATAGTTGACCTGGTGTAAGAATGGTACCACTACTATCTTACAGTTGGCCTGGTGTAAGAATGGTATCACTACTATCTTACAGTTGACCTGGTGTATGAATGGTACCACTAAAATCGTACAGTTGACCTGGTGTAAGAATGGTACCACTACTACCTTACAGTTGACCTGGTGTAAGAATGGTACTACTACAATCGTACAGTTGACCTAGTGTAAGAATGGTACCACTACAATCGTTCAGTTGACCTGGTGTAAGAATGGTACCACTACAATCGAACAGTTGACTTCGTGTAAGAATGGTAGCACTACAATCGTACAGTTCACCTGGTGTATGAATGGTTCCACTACAATCGTACAGTTGACCTGGTGTATGAAGGGGCCCCCCCCCCCACTAACAAACGTACAGTTGACTGGTGTAAGTTGGTACCACTACAATCGTATAGTTCACCTGGTGTATGAATGGTACCACTACAATCGTACAGTTCACCTGGTGTATGAATGGTACCACTACAATAGTACAGTTGACCTGGTGTAAGAATGGTACCGCAATGTAGTGACAGTGGAGCACGCGGGGTAGGGAGAGTGGAGTACACGGGGTAGTGACAGTGGAGCACGTGGAGTAGTGACAGTGGAGCACGAGAGGTAGTGACAGTGGAGCACGAGAGGTAGTGACAGTGGAGCATTAGGGTAGTGACAGTGGAGCACGCGGGGTAGTGACAGTGGAGCACACGGGGTAGAGACAGTGGAGCACGCGGTGTAGTGACAGTGGCGCACGCGGGGTAGTGACAGTGGAGTACACGGGGTAGTGACAGTGGAGCACGCGGGGTAGTGAAAGTGGAGCACGCAGGGAAGTGACAGTGGAGCACGCGGGGAAGGGACGGTGGAGCACACGGGGCAGTGACAGTGGAGGAAGCGGGGTAGTGGCATTGCAGCACGCGGGGTAGTGACAGTGGAGCACTGGGGTAGTGACAGTGGAGCATGCGGGGTAGTGACAGTGGAGCACACGGGTTAGTGACATTGGAGCATGCGGGGTAGTGACAGTTGAGCACGCGGGGAAGTGATAGTGGAGCACGCGGGGAAGTGACTGTGGAGCATTGGGGAAGTGACAGTGAAGCATGCGGGGTAGTGACAGTGGAGCACACGGGGTAGTGACAGTGGAGCACGCGGGGTAGTGACAGTGGAGCACGCGGGCTAGTGACAGTGGAGCACTGGGCTAGTGACAGTGGAGCACTGGGGTAGTGACAGTGGAGCACGCGGGGTAGTGACAGTGGAGCACGCAGGGTAGTGACAGTGGAGCACGCGGGGTAGTGACAGTGGAGCACGCAGGGTAGTGACAGTGGAGCGCACGGGGAAGTGACAGTGGAGCACGCGGTGTAGTGACAGTGGAGCACGCGGGGTAGTGACAGTGGAGCACGCGGGGTAGTGACGGTGGACCTCGCGGGCTAGTGACGGCGGAGCACGCGGGATTGTGGCAGTGGAGCACACGGGGTAGTGACAGTGGAGCACGCGGGGAAGTGACGGTTTAGCAAGCGGTTTAGTGACAGTGGAGCACATGGGGTAGTGACAGTGGAGCCGCGGGGAAGTGACGGTTTAGCAAGCGGTTTAGTGACAGTGGAGCACACGGGGTAGTGACAGTGGAGCACGCAAGGTAGTGACAGTGGAGCACGCGGGGTAGTGACAGTGGACCTTGCGGGCTAGTGACGGCGGAGCACGCGGGATTGTGGCAGTGGAGCACACGGGGTAGTGACGGTGGAGCACGCGGGGTAGTGGCAATGGAGCACGCGGGTTAGTGACAGTGGAGCACGCGGGGAAGTGACGGTTTAGCAAGCGGTTTAGTGACAGTGCAGCACACGGGGTAGTGACAGTGGAGCACCCGGGGTACTGACGTTTAAGCAAGCGGTGTATTGACAGTGGAGCACACGGGGTAGTGACAGTGGAGCACGCGGGGTAGTGACAGCGGAGCACACGGGGTAGTGACAGTGGAGCACGCGGGGTAGTGACGGTGGAGTACGCGGGGTAGTGACAGTGGAGTACACGGGGTAGTGACGGTGGAGAACGCAGGGTAGTGCGGTGGAGCACGCGGGGTAGTGGCAGTGGAGCACGTGGGGTAGTGACAGTGGAGCACGCGGGGTAGTGACGGTGGACCACGCGGGGTAGTGACAGTGGAGCACACGGGGTAGTGACAGTGGAGCACGCGGGGTAGTGACAGTGGAGCACGCTGGGTAGTGACAGTGGAGCACGCGT
Organism: Cherax quadricarinatus; assembly: GCF_026875155.1. Taxonomy (NCBI): domain Eukaryota; kingdom Metazoa; phylum Arthropoda; class Malacostraca; order Decapoda; family Parastacidae; genus Cherax; species Cherax quadricarinatus. The sequence continues at coordinate 25,010,439 of NC_069487.1, read as the reverse complement.
GGTAGTGACAGTGAAGCACGCGGGTAGTGACTGGAGCACACGGGGTAGTGACAGTGGAGCACGCGGTGTAGTGACGGTGGAGAACGCGGGGTCGTGACAGTGGAGCACGCGGGGTAGTGACAGTGGAGCACACGGGGTAGTTACATTGGAGCTCGCGGTGTAGTGACAGTTGAGCACACGGGGTAGTGACCGTGGAGCATGCGGGGTAGTGACAGTGGAGCACGCTGGGTAGTGACAGTGGAGCACACGGGGTAGTGACAGTGGAGTACACGGGGTAGTGACAGCGGAGCACACGGGGTAGTGACAGTGGAGCACACGGGGTATTGACGGTGGAGCATGCAGGGTATTGACGGTGGAGCACGCGGGGTAGTGACAGTGGAGCACACGGGGTAGTGACAGTGGAGCACGCGGGGTAGTGACGGTGTAGCACGCGGGGTAGTAACGGTGTAGCACGCAGGGTAGTAACGGTGGAGCACGCTCTGTAGTGACAGATGTGCACGCGGGATAGTGACGGTGGGGCACGCGGGGTAGTGACGGTGGAGCACGCGGGGTAGTGACAGTGGAGTACACGGGGTAGTGAGTTGGGAGCACGCAGGGTAGTGACAGTGGAGCACGCGGGATAGTGAGGGCGGAGCAAGCGGGGCAGTGACAGTGGAGCACTGGGGTAGTGACGGTGGAGCACGCGGGGTAGTGACAGTGGAGCACGCGGGGAAGTGACGGTTTAGCACGCGGTGTAGTGACAGTGGAGCACACTGGGTAGTGACAGTGGAGCACACGGGGTAGTGACAATTGTGCACACGGGGTAGTGGCAGTAGAGCACGCGGAGTAGTGACATTGGAGCACATGGGGTAGTGACAGAGGAGCAGGCAGGGTAGTGACAGTGGAGCACACGGGGTAGTGACAGTGGAGCACACGGGGTAGTGGCAGTGGAGCACACAGGGCTGTGACAGTGGAGCATACGGGGTAGTGACAGTGGAGCACACGGGGTAGTGACAGTGGAACACTCGGGGTAGTGGCAGTGGAGCACGCTGGGTAGTGACAATGGAGCACACGGGGCAGTGACAGTGGAGCACACGGAGTAGTGACAATGGAGCACGCGGGGTAGTGACAGTGGAGCACGGGGGGTAGTGACAGTGGAGCACGGGGGTAGTGACAGTGTAGCACACGGGGTAGTGACAGTGGAGCACACGGGGTAGTGACAGTGGAGCACTCGGGGTAGTGACAGTGGAGCACGCGTGGTAGTGACAGTGGAGCACTCGGGGTAGTGACAGTGGAGCACACTGGGAGTAACGAAGTAGCACCCTGGGAGTGACGAAGTAGCACACTGGTAGTGACGAAGTAGCACCCTGGGAGTGACGAAGTAGCACCCTGGGAGTGACGAAGTAGCACACTGGGAGTGACGAAGTAGCACACTGGGAGTGACGAAGTAGCACACTGGGAGTGACGAAGTAGCACCCTGGGAGTGACGAAGGAACACACTGGGAGTGACGACGGAGCACACTGGGAGTGACGAAGTAGCACCCTGGGAGTGACGAAGTAGCACCCTGGGAGTGACGAAGTAGCACCCTGGGAGTGACCAATTAACACCCTGGGAGTGACGAAGTAGCTCTCTGGGAGTGACGAAGTAGCACCCTGGGAGTGACCAATTAACACCCTGGGAGTGAGGAAGTAGCATCCTGGGAGTGACGAAGTAACACCCTGGGAGTGACGAAGTAGCATCCTGGGAGTGACGAAGGAACACACTGGGAGTGACGAAGGAACACACTGGGAGTGACGAAGGAGCACACTGGGAGTGACGAAGTAGCACACTGGGAGTGACGAAGTAGCACCCTGGGAGTGACGAAGTAGCACCCTGGGAGTGACGAAGGAACACACTGGGAGTGACGACGGAGCACACTGGGAGTGACGAAGTAGCACCCTGGGAGTGACGAAGTAGCACCCTGGGAGTGACGAAGTAGCACCCTGGGAGTGACGAAGTAGCACCCTGGGAGTGAGGAAGTAGCATCCTGGGAGTGACGAAGTAGCACCCTGGGAGTGACGAAGTAGCACCCTGTGAGTGACGAAGTAGCACCCTGGGAGTGACTAATTAGCACCCTGGGAGTGACGAAGTAGCACCCTGTGAGTGACGAAGTAGCACCCTGAGAGTGACCAATTAACACCCTGGGAGTGACGAAGTAGCATCCTGGGAGTGACGAAGTAGCATCCTGGGAGTGACGAAGTAGCACCCTGGGAGTGACCAAGGAAAACGGTGTCAATAGTTAAGGACTATTGAACAATCACTATAATTTGAAAGTAAACAAAACAAATGTACGAGTGTGGACATGGGTATCAGCCGAGAATTGCATTTTGGTATTAGTCTCTACAAAAATTTTGACATCTTTAACAAATTTTGGAATTCTTATGTCTACCAGACCCCTTAGGAAAATTCTGCTGGTGTTGAAGATACCGTCGTTGCCCTGAGTACATTCACCAGATCATATACACATATTCTATGCACTTCTGCACTATATACCTTCATTTACTGTGGCTATTCAATCTCCTCTCAAACAGATTCATTATTATTCACACCATGCACCCCTCTACAAATATTCTTTCCATCCCAGTCACCGAATCTCCTTCTCGAGAGGTGGATCGGTAAGCCATCGGATGTCCTCGGTTAGATGACCAAAACCAACAGTAGCAGGTCGTCATATGACCAAGACTCGCGTCACGAGGCACTGGTCTTATTTCCGGAGAAATCTTTCCGTCTTCCCAGTTCTCTGAACTATATTCAGGGTGACTCGCTGAATTTGCATTTTTTTCCTATACTCATGGGATGAACGTCGTTTCTTATTGAAATATGTTTAAACCATTCATTGCTTTTACGAACGTCGTTAGTTCTTCAGTGACATAAATACATTCAATCATTTTATATAAAATGTGAGGTAGAATGTGCCCCGTGACCTGGTATGCAACACTTTCGCTTCACACACCGAGTGTCCATGGTTCGATCCCCGGCCGGGTGGAAATATTAAACGTATTTCTATAAACTAGTTGTCCCCGTTCACCAAGCAGTAAGTACCTGGGTGTTAGTCGACTGATGTGGGTCACATCAGTCGACCACAATGGTAGTAAGAGAGTCCCTCGATGAGACACTGATTTTCTTTTGTTACCCTAAATGGCTAACCCTTCGGCGTTAAAACCCCAACAAAATCTTATGGTATACAATTCCGACAGGTTGGTAGGTAAGACACATAGGCAACATTTAGGCAACTTTATTCACTCTGTCAGACACTGCAACATAATGGCAACTTGGTACAGAAGAGAAAACACCTTGGACAACTTTTTCAAGTGAGAATTGTTTGATCTGAGAGGGACGTGACGTCTCAGTGGCTACACTCTCACTACTACTACTCTGCACCTCTCCTTCCCACAGTATTTAAGTCTCAACACTGTCGCTTGATCTTCAGTTAGTTCCAGACTCTGGAACAGAACTTCTCCAGGCTGAGGGACTGACAACCTCATCATTTTAGTGCATAATTAATTTTGTTATATGTATGTGAAGTGCTAAAACTATTCGAATTATACAGCACCTGGAGAATCGTTGGCAATTAGATTTAATCCGAGGAAGGGAGTAATTCTAATTCCTCATAACAAGAGCCCTTTGCATCAAGAAACCAACCTTTACATTCCACAGTAGTGAGTGGTTAGTGAGGCTCAACTCTCAAAATTCCCCACTTCCCATATATAAATAATAATAATAATAATAATAATAATAAATACAAATAATAATAAAATAATAATGTGAAGCATGGGTGGTGAATGTTGCAACAAGGAGAAGGCTGGAGGCAGTGGAGATGTCATGTCTGAGGACAATGTGTGGTGTGAATATAATGCAGAGAATTCTTAGTTTGGAATTTAGGAGGCGGTGCAGGATTGCCAAAACTATTATCCAGAGGGCTGAGGAGGGGTTATTGAGATGGTTTGGACATGTAGAGAGGAGGGAACAAAATAGAATGACTTCAAGAGTGAATAAATCTGTAGTGGAGGGAAAGGATAGGGGTCGGCCTAGGAAAGGTTGAAGGGAGGGGGTAAAGGAGGTTTTGTGTGTGTGGGGCTTGGATTTCTAGCAAGCATGCGTGTGTTAGGAGCAAATGAAAACAAATGGTTTTTAGGACATGACGTGCTGTTGGAGTGTGAGCAAGGTAACATTTATGGAGGGATTCGGGGAAACTGGCAGGCCGGACTTGAGTCCTGGAGATGGGAAGTACGGTGCGTGCACTCTGAAGGACGGGTGTTACTGCTACAGTACGACTCCATGACTGACTCCAGTAATTTTTACTGAAAGTGAGGTCAGTCTTACTGGGTAACACCTTATCTCCTGCTTTACATAAAATAATTACATTAGCCATCTTCCACACATCAGACACTTCACCTGTTTGAAGAGAGATATTAAAAACGTTAGTTAATGGTTCACAAAGTTCCATTTTGCACTTTTTAAGAACCCTTAATAAAAGTTCAACAGAACCCAGGGATTAACCCAGTTTGATTACCATATCCCTAGTGACCGACATATTACATAATTTATTATCTTCAGTCCCACTACAAAAGTTAATTATTGTGATACTTTCAGTGCCATCTTGTGTTAAAACCGAGGGCGAATAATTATTAAAAATTGAGTTAGTTTTAAGAGGACCAAATTGTTCTCTAACATTCGTTCTATATACCTGAAGATAAAACCTAGAATAAAAACTACTTTAAAAAGCTTCGCTATACTCTCATTCATCTGTAACAGACACTGCTTAAAACACTTGGTAAGTCTGCAGACACTGCTTAAAACGCTTGGTAAGTCTGCAGACACTGCTTAAAACGCTTGATAAGTCTGCAGACACTGCTTAAAACACTTGGTAAGTCTGCAGACACTGCTTAAAACGCTTGGTAAGTCTGCAGACACTGCTTAAAACGCTTGATAAGTCTGCAGACACTGCTTAAAGCGCTTGATAAGTCTGCAGACACTACTTAAAGCGCTTGATAAGTCTGCAGACACTGCTTAAAACGCTTGATAAGTCTGCAGACACTACTTAAAACGCTTGATAAGTCTGCAGACACTGCTTAAAACGCTTGATAAGTCTGCAGACACTGCTTAAAACGCTTGATAAGTCTGCAGACACTGCTTAAAACGCTTGATAAGTCTGCAGACACTACTTAAAGCGCTTGATAAGTCTGCAGACACTGCTTAAAACGCTTGATAAGTCTGCAGACACTGCTTAAAACGCTTGATAAGTCTGCAGACACTGTTCAAAACAGCTTGATAAGTCTGCAGACACTGCTTAAAACAGCTTGATAAGTCTGCAGACACTGTTCAAAACAGCTTGATAAGTCTGCAGACACAGCTTAAAACAGCTTGATAAGTCTGCAGACACTGTTCAAAACAGCTTGATAAGTCTGCAGACACTGTTCAAAACAGCTTGATAAGTCTGCAGACACTGCTTAAAACAGCTTGATAAGTCTGCAGACACTGTTCAAAACAGCTTGATAAGTCTGCAGACACTGTTTAAAACAGCTTGATAAGTCTGCAGACACTGTTTAAAACAGCTTGATAAGTCTGCAGACACTGCTTAAAACAGCTTGATAAGTCTGCAGACACTGTTCAAAACAGCTTGATAAGTCTGCAGACACAGCTTGAAGACAAGCTTCCCTAGTCCTTACAACAACATTGGTATAAACCTTCATAATAAATACCGACAAGTTGGTTTAGAAAAACATGTAAGCAAATACCAGGACATATTAGAAAACGTTTCGGTCGTTTGACCTTGATCACGGTCCTGGGATCTTGATCACTTCTAACATACAGAGGTTAAAAGATATTATATATAGGCAGTCTATATATACTGTCTTTTAACCTATGTATGTTAAAAGTTTCGGTCCCATGACCGAAACGTTCTCCAATATATATATATATATCCTAGTGTTTGCTTACCTATTTTCCTAAGTGCTGGGTTACGGTAGACGATACAATATTTATAGTCACTTCGGGTTTTATTAAATTTTGCGCAAATCTTTGTAGCTAAATTATGAAAAGTCAACTTTATGTGAAAAAGAAAATTACTGAACAACAATTTAATTATAATTTCATCAGGTATCCCTAAGGGATACCTATTGAAATTTTAGGTATCCCTTAGGGATACCTAAAATTTTATTGAAAATAATTAGGTATCCCTAAGGGTTACCTAATGAATGTCTCATTCGATCGGCTTCAGATTTACAATATGTATTAAAATATGTCCGAATAAAATCGACTTAATAAACTTTAGGATCGGAGAATTTATTCCAGATATATTAATAAGACGAAAGTTGAATAATACGGTTCTTTCGTCTTAAGAAAATAAGTTTAGTGTTCCGATTTTTATGAACACCCGACTAGGTGGGTGCCTTGTTGTTGATGAAGAGCTCTTGATCTCAAGAAACTGAGCTATCTTCACCCTTCTCTCAGTAAACTTTATAGCCGTCCTTTCTCGAGGTGGTGTATAAGTCTCATGGGTTTAGCGCTTCCCATGAATACAGTATTCAATTATGAACGAAAATAATAAAATAATAAAATAATAAAATAATAAAATAAAATAATCGAAATACTCAAGTGTCAGTTGACGTACCACAGTTTGTATATGGTTTTAATATGTATGATGTGTGTCCCGAGGCCTGACAGTAGGTAATGGGTAGGTGGGGGAGAAACCTGAAGTTGCCAAGAACTGCTGTGTGGTGCTATCCTCTCTGGGGAACTGCTAGGTGTGACCTAGTGGCGCACCTGAAGTGTTTTGTCATATCCTTTGTGTCTCGGGGTGATTCCTAGAGGCATCAACCTTTTTGTTTTTTATTAATAAATGTACACCTAGCCCTGTCACCTATTCATTTCTTTTTTTTCATTTATTGTTACGCCTCATCACACCGTTCACTGTTTGCAAACCATACCACGGGAGGGGATAGAACCCGCGATCAGAGAGTCAAAACTTCAGATCGCGGGTTCTATCCCCGCCCATGGTATGGTTTGCAATGGTGTCATTACGATTTCGTGAGTCATGTTCACTGTTTGGTTCGGGTGGGAGGGGGAGGGGTAAAGGGCTTACCATCCCTGGATGGCCGTGCTAACCCTATGTCTGGGAATGGATTACCACGGACTGAGAGCAAATTCCTTTTACCCGCATCGTGTCTACTGTCCGTCTACCAAGAGTGGTGAAGAGAGACGTAAACAAACAAAGGGATCAAATACGGTAATTAAGCTAAAGAACTTCAAACCCCCATTGACGCAGGAAATGCCTCCAGCCCAGAATTATAGGAAAGAAATGTGGATTCGAATAAATATTGCCACTCTCTTCTTTGCTGGCACAAACATTGTATATTCTACGAGTAATGAGCTGAATAATAGTGTATTCCTACGTTCATCATGCTACTTCCTGCTATTATTCCCAGATTCTCTAACTTTCCCTTGTTGGACATATTCTAGTTAATGCGTGTTTTATAGAGATGTATGAGTGTGTTGCAACCAAACGAAGGTCATAAAATCTGGGCAAGAGGAGAGTGAGAGACGAGAGACACTTCTGCTTTCACAGCAACACCAACGCCACTATGTTACGAGTGGTGTTTGTGGTTTGTCTGGCTGTCAGCGTTATCAGGTGAGAATGACTTAACTGAGAGTGATTCAAGTAAGAATGACTTAATCTACTGCAAGGAATGTTACTTGACTCAAGAAATCGTAATGACACGATTGCAAACAAACCATACCCCCGGCCGGGATTGAACCCGCGGTCAGAGAGTCTCAAAACTCCAGCCCGTCGCGTTAGCCACTAGACCAGCTAGCCACAATAAGATTCATCCAACTAGGTATATTTCTACACCATAGGAAAGTTAGCACAGGCACCTCTGTGACCACAAATGCAAGTTTTTACAGACGAATCTCCAGCTAGCGTGGCCGTGACGAACTTGCATTTGTGGTCACAGAGGTGCCTGTGCTAACCTTCCTATGGTGTAGAAATATACCTAGTTGGATGAATCTTATTGTGGCTAGCTGGTCTAGTGGCTAACGCGACGGGCTGGAGTTTTGAGACTCTCTGACCGCGGGTTCAATCCCGGCCGGGGTATGGTAGGAATGTTACTTCATCATTCCTGTCTGTCCTTTATTCTCACATTAGCAGGAGAAGCTGTCTGGTGTTTAGAACAGTTAAAGACCTTATCAGATGCCTGTGGAAAGAATAGCAAGAAGTGTATTACTGTAGATGTAACGGGAGGAAAGTCTGTGAATGGGATAAAAAGTGTGTGGATGGAGGGTGTGGCCTTGTGTGTGGATGGAGGGTGTGGCCTTGTGTGTGGATGGAGGGTGTGCCCTTGTGTGTGGATGGAGGGTGTGGCCTTGTGTGTGGATGGAGGGTGTGGCCTCGAAGAAAAAAATGCTACTGAATAGAATGGGAAGAAAACCTGTCGCCTTGACTGTGTATGTAATCAAAATGCACATGTGTACATGGTGTAAGTGTACGCAGTATACGTGTGTACATGGTGTAAGTGTACGCAGTATACGTGTGTACATGGTGTAAGTGTACGCAGTATGCGTGTGTACATGGTGTAAGTGTACGCAGTATACGTGTGTACATGGTGTAAGTGTACGAAGTATACGTGTGTACATGGTGTAAGTGTACGCAGTATACGTGTGTACATGGTGCAAGTGTACGCAGTATACGTGTGTACATGGTGCAAGTGTACGCAGTATACGTGTGTACATGGTGTAAGTGTATGCAGTATACGTGTGTACATGGTGTAAGTGTACGCAGTATACGTGTGTACATGGTGTAAGTGTGCGCAGTATACGCGTGTACATGGTGTAAGTGTACGCGAGTATTACGTGTGTGACATGTTGTAAGTGAAATGCGCAGTATACGTGTGTACATGGTGTAAGTGTACGCAGTATCCGTGCGTACATGGTGTAAGTGTACGCACTATACGTATGTACATATCTGGAGTTTACCTGGAGAGAGCTCCGGGAGTCAACGCCCCCGCGGCCCGGTCTGTGACCAGGCCTCAAGGTGAATCAGAGCCTGATCAACAACGCTGTTACTGCTCGCTGCACACAATCCAACATACAAGTCACAGCCCAACTGGTCAGGTACCGACTTTAGGTGCTTGTCCAGTGCCTGCTTGAAGACAGTCCCCCTTATGTATGTTGGGAGGCAGTTGAACAGTCTTGGGCCCCTGACACTTATTGTCTCTTAACGTGCTAGTGGCACCCCTGCTGTTCATTAGGGGGATGTTGCATCGTCTGCCGAGTCTTTTGCTTTCGTTGTGAGTGATTTTCGTGTGCAAGTTCGGTACTAGTCCCTCTAGGATTTTCCAGGTGTATATAATCATGTATCTCTCCCGCCTGCGTTCCAGGGAGTACAAGTTCAGGAACTTCAAGCGCTCCCAGTAATTGAGGTGTTTTATCTCTGTTATGTGCACAGTGAAGGTTCTCTGTACATTTTCTAGGTCAGCAATTTCACCTGCCTTGAAAGGTGCTGTGAGTGTGCAGCAATATTCCAGCCTAGATAGAACAAGCGACCTGAAGTGTCATTGTGAAGGCTTACTCAGCCCTGTAACAACTTCAGTCAGTATTACCAAGGCTGGCTCCTCCTCAGGAAAATTAATGAATAGAAAAAGAATAAAAACAGACAAACATAAACACTTTATTATTTAGAAAATATAAAATATAAAACACTTAAATATGAAATATTGATCCTACATTAAAGAAAATGAAAAATGAAAAATTTAAATGATAACTGAATTCAACGCTAATATAAAACTTGGATGTCTGGTGTTGGTGACACTGCGTGTTGTCTGAAATCGTAGTGGTTGCAGATGATGTGAGGGGGGGGGGTCACAGGTGTTGGTGACAACCCACCGGCTCGTTCTTCACAGATTTTCTAGCCGTCAATAATCCGTCCAGATGACAGGAAAGCAGGTTTTTTCCACTGCAATGATGAGGGGTTATATCCTGCTACTTCATACAGGTGCAAAGGTAATTAAATCCAAAAAGGGGAAGTCTCAGGACGTTAGTCCATCTCCATCAATTCTACTCATTGATTGGCAGGTGACCCTCTCTGTCATCCAAGCTGGAAAGATAGACAGGTTACCCACTGCTTAAGAAATCACTCTCCATGATAAGTACAATACCTAAAAGATGTGGTGATTATTACAACAGTCAACTTAGAGCAAGACTGAAAGAACTAAGTTTATTATTGGTCAAAAGTGAAGCTTTCAACCAATAAATCCACTAGAATACAAGGCAGGCATGTACTTACAGTAGTGCTGGGAGCTGTGAGTCTAGTGATTACTGTTTGGACTGGAGCCCCACACGTCACCTTTCGGGGGGGGGGGAAGAAGGAGGGGAAGGGATAGCGGGAGCTAGACTTACCTTACCTTAACAAGTAGCCGGCAAGCAAACTATCACTTTTGGGGAGGGGGAAAAACGGCGGGAATAGCCGGAGCTTGACTTACCTTACCTTAACAAGTAGCCTGCAATGAAACTATTGTTACTATATACTCCCTTGCTACTCCTATCTGTTGAACTTTTTCCTCACAGTCATCATGGACTTGGCATCCCTAGTTTGAAGGTTCTCATTATCCATCCTGTCATTTTTCTAGCAGATGCAAATGATAGTGTTATTGTCTTTGAATGTGAGATCCTCTGACATATTCACTCCCAGGTCTTTTACACGAATTTTTCGCTCTATTGTGTGGTTGAAATTTGTTTTATAATCCTATGTAGTTTTAATTTCCTCACGTTTTCCATATCGGAGTAACTGAAATTTCTCATCATTGAACTTCATATAACTTTCTGTGGCCCATTTAAAGATTTGGTTGATGTCCGCCTGAAGTCTTCCAGTGTCTTCAATGGTGGACACTGTCATGCAAATTCGGGTGTCATCTGCAAAGGAAGACACGGTGCTGCGGCTTACATCCTTGTCTATGTCAGATATGAGAAACAGGATGGGAGCGAGTACTGTGCCTTGTGGAACAGAGCTTTTCACCGTAGCCGCCTCAGACTTTACTCTGTTTACTATTACTCTTTGTGTTCTATTTGTTTGGAAATTATAGATCCATCTATCAACTTTTCCTGTTATTCCTTTATCAAGCATTTTGTGAGCTATTACACAATAGTCACACTTATCAAAGGCTTTTGCAAAGTCTGAGTATACTACATCTGGGTTTGTCTTCTAGATCATCCAGGACCTAGTCATAGTGGTTCTGTAGTTGGGACATACAGAAGCGACCAGCTCTAAACCCATGCTGCCCTGGGTTGTGTAACTGATGGGTATCTAAAAGGGTGACATCTTGCTTCTTAGGACCCTTTCAAAGATTTTTATGATATGGGATGTTAGCACTATTGGTCTGTAGTTCTTTGCTTTTGCTTTACTGCCCACTTTGTGGAGTGGGGCTATGTCTGTTGTTTTTAGCAGCCGTGGGACGACCCCTGTGTCCATGCTCTCTCTTATAGGATGTTCAAAGCACATGATAGGGGCTTCTTGCAGTTCTTGATGAACACGGAGTTCCACGAGTCTGGGCCTGGGAAAGAGTGCATGGGCATGTCATTTATCTCCTTTCGAAATCCTTTGGCGTCAGGATAATATTAAATAGGTTCGAGACTAACAAATTGTGTCTCTCTCTCTCTTTAAAAAATCATTAAGGTCATCGACTCTGTCTGGTTAGCGGCTCACTAAAAGCCGAATCATATTGGGACTTGAGTAGCTCACTCATTTCCTCTCGTTTAAAGTAAGAGCCAGTAATGGATGTTGTTCTCGACTTTGATTTGGCATAAGAAAAGATATATTTTTGGGTTTCTTTCAATTTCTTTTATGACTTTTAGTTCTTCCTGCGTATCTTGGCTCTGTGAGATTCCTTTAATCTTCGATGATTGCTATTTCTCTGACCAGTGTCTCCCTATGTATTACGGATATATTAGCCGCTCTGTTATTCTTAGTCTTCGCCTGTATAGGGAGCGCCTTTCTCTTTCTAGTTTACATCTTCACCTCCTTTTCCTTAAAGGAATATACCTTGAGCATACCTCGAGTGCCACAGAGAATGTTCTAAACATAGGTTTGAATCCGTGTTGCTCAGGATATCTTCCCAGTTTATATCACTTAGGGCCTGGTTTACTTGGTCACACCGTTTGTTTTTGTTATTGAAGTTGAATTTGGTGAAGGCTCCCTCATAATTGATCACATTTTGTCAGTCTGGGGCCCCGTACATACATGTCTGTACCTCCATTATGTTGTGATCTGAGTATATTATTTTTGATATGGTAATATATCGTATCAGATCATCATTGTTAGTGTAGATGAGGTCCAGCATATTCTCTAATCTTGTAGGCTCTATTATTTCCTGGTTTAAGGTGAATTTGGTACAGAGAGTTAAGACTGTGTGTGTGTAAGGTTTCATCTGAGCTGCCACCTGGTGTTATCTCTGCTATAACATTATTTGCTGCATTCCTCCATTTTAGGTGCCTTAGGTTGAAATCCCCCAGGAGCAAGAAGTTGAGGGCAGGAACTGGAACATTTTCCAGAAAGTGATCAATTTTCAAAAGCTGTTCCTGGAATTGTTGAGAAGTTGCATCCGGAGACTTGCATACAACCACAATGACCAGGTTTTGTTTCTCGATCTTTACTGCCAAAATGACTCACGAAATCGTAATGACACAATTGCAAACAAACCATACCCCGGCCGGAATTGAACCCGCGGTCAGAGAGTCTCAAAACTCCAGACCGTCGCATTAGCCACTAGACCAGCTAGCCACAATAAGATTCGTCCAACTAGGTATATTTCTACACCATAGGAAGGTTAGCACAGGCACCACTGTGACCACAAATGCAAGTTTTTACAGGCGAATCTCCAGCTAGAGTTCGTCACGGCCACGCTAGCTGGAGATTCGTCTGTAAAAACTTGCATTTGTGGTCACAGTGGTGACTGTGTTAACCTTCCTATGGTGTAGAAATATACCTAGTTGGACGAATCTTATTGTGGCTAGCTGGTCTAGTGGCTAACGCGGCGGTCTGGAGTTTTGAGACTCTCTGACCGCGGGTTCAATCCCGGCCGGGGTATGGTTTTTTTACTGCCAAAACTTCGGCTACATCATTTGAGGCATTTAGTAGTTCTGAGTATATAAGTGACTCTGTGAAGTACAGGCTAACACCTTCCTTTTGCCTGTTCACTGTGTCGCATTGGTATAGGTTGTAACCCGGGATCCATATTACATTGTCCTACTGATCCTTTATGTGGGTCTTTTTGAAAACCATGAGCATTGCATTTGACTCTGTAAGCATTCCACTGATGAAAGGTATTTTGTTGTTCATTGCTGGCATTAGACCCTGTATATTTGCAAAGAAGAATGTCATCAGATTGGTGGTGTTGGTGGTATGGGGGGAGGGGCATTTTTTCCTAACACTAATATCTGTTGTGGAGTGGAGGCCATCAACCGTGATTCCACTCCCAAAATTATCGGAGTTTGTATACTATTTCCGTCATTTCCTGCCAGCTTTTTTTTCCTTCCTAGTCCTAAAATGCATCTCTCTCTGGAGTGGTTGTGACTACACACGTTTTTCTATTCCCTCTCTCCCCTTCCCCTCTCTTCCTTTCCCACTCTCCCCCCTATCCTTACCCTTATCTCTCTTCCCCTATGCCACTGCCTCCCCCTCCCACTCTCTACCCTCTCCCCCTCCCATTCTCTATCCATCTCCCCCCTCCATACCTCCCTCCCCTCTCCCTCTCTCCAACCACCTCCACACTCCTACATGCACAAACACACACGTGTACACGCACACACACACACACACACATCACAAACGACCACACAAAAGCACATAAGTTTTTCTTACTGTGGTGACCCAAAAAAAAAAAAATGGGTTCCCAAAGAGCAGGACAGAGAACCAGGGGACTGGTGGATGAACCTGGGAGGGGAGATTAGGTGGCAGAGCTCATGAAAAGGGAGGAAGAGTGGGAAGGAAACTAGAAGAGCTTAGCAAGAAAATGAAGGAGAGAACAACTGCAAAGAACACTAAATAGGAGCTACAAGTCACAGCAGCAGAAGCTATGATACAGAGCTTAGAAGAGGAACTAAAAAATTTGAAACAGATGAAAGAGCCAAAAAATATTAGACATGACATCAGGAACTGGAAAAGCTGAGGACTGCTAAGCACAGGGGCATCAGATAGAGAAGAGATCAAGGAAGGAACACTGCAATGGAGGCAACTAAATCGACTCAGAGGATGCAAAGGAAATGCAGTGGGAGGATGAAAGGTGAGTTTTTGTTTAAGGGTTCCAGGAAATTGAAGGGGAAACTTATGAAGCAAGAAGACAGGGGAAGAAAAAGGTGATGGAAAGTATCATGAAAACAATACAAGAAGGTATAACAAAGTTAACAAATTTTCTAAGAGTAAGGTGGTTTGCAAGAGGAAAAAACTGCCAGTCAAAGTGATTTTCAAGGCAGAATCGGTTCGAAACAGGATCCTGCAGGAGAAAGGGACACGCCTTTGTACCGGAGAGTGTACCTTGATCTCGACAGAGCACAAGAGAAAAGGTAGAAACTGAAAGAGGGGGTACAAAGATGCAAGGACAAAAGAGAGGCAAAGACAGAGATGAGCAGGAGAACCCAGATCCAGGAGGAGGAGCAAATACAACTTCCCTCAGAACCACCTACAGAAGGACTTCAACCACGATAAACCCAATGCAACCAGGCAATCTAAGCCAAAATCTACGCACCGAACCCGCTGCCCCCACCCCCTCATCAAAAACTCCACCCCCACAGTAAGCCCCCATAGTTCCTTCTTAGGTTTCTCACTCCCCCAACTCCAACATTCTCCCCAGGCCTCAGTTTTAGAAAAGAAGTTGAAGGTTTGGTATATGAATGAAGATGGAATAACAAATAAATGTGAGAAGTGGCTTGAAAGAATCAAGGACTCATCATAGCACACACAGAAATGACTCACTGTGATAACATGAAATCTTCCCACTCGAATATCAGATCCTGAGGAAAGAGGGAGCAGAGTGGAAGGAGGAGTTGCACTGCTCATTAAAAACTGATGGGGACTTCATTAAATGGAAGAAATTGACGAAATGGGCGAAAGGTACCAAATAGTAGATACAATTCAGTCTGGAGGACATAAGGTAGTCATTGCAGTAATGTACAACCCGCCACAAACCTGTAGGAGGCGAAGAGAAGAATATGAAGAGGGCAACAGAGCAATGGTGGACATATTAGCTGAGGTGCCCAGAAGATCTGACATGGGGGTCCCGAAACATGGAGAGCCAAGATGGTGGATGTGGTAATGGAAGATCTCATGCATGAACATGTTAGGGACACTACCACAAGAGAGAGAGGAGAGAGAGAGAGAGAGAGAGAGAGAGAGAGAGAGAGAGAGAGAGAGAGTAGAGGAGGATGAACCAGCAAGGCTGGACCTCATATTCACTCTAAGCAGCTCGGACGTCGAGAACATCACATATGAAATGTCCCTCAGAGCTAGTGATCACGTGGTTCAGAGCTTAGAATATGCAGTAGAGTTATAAGTGGAGAGGGTAACATGAGTAGGATGGGAAAAGCCAAACTACAAAAGGGATGATTACACAGGCATGAGGAACTTTCTGCAGAAGGTTTAGTGGGAAAGAGAATTGGTAGGAAAATCAGTAAACGAAATGGACTATGTAACAACATAATGCAAGGAGTCAGTGGAAAGGTTTGATCCCAAGGGCAATAGAAATAATGGGAGGACCAGAACAAGCCCTTGGCTTACCCAAAGGCGTAGGGAGGCAAAAATTAAATGTGCTAGAGAATGGAAAAAGAACAGAATACAAAGGACCCAGGAAAAAAGAGATTAGTTAAAGAGCCAGAAACAAGTAAGCACAGATAAGGGAGGCCAGCAACAATCAAACACAAAAAAGCACGAAAGAAAGTCTGACCCAAAGTTTGTATAGCCATTCAAAGGAAGACAACAGTTAAGGCCCCGGTAATCAGGCTGGGAAAGAAGGTGGGGTTCACAAAAAACGCCAAGAAGTATGTGGGAGCTCGCATTCGATTTTAGAAAGTATTTGCAGGGGAAACAGAAAGGATTTTTTGGGGCAGAAAGGGATAAACCAAAAGGGATTCCCAAACAAGTCTGGTGAAATACAACCAAAGAGAAGGTGAAGAAGTGCTAAGAAACTAGATCCTCAAAGTGGGGGGGGGCCAGACAACACTCCCCCTGGGCATGAGAGGGGAAAAAAGATCCTGTGTGTCCCACTAACAATTTTCAACAATCCTTCGAAACTATCCATTCCCTGGGTATGGAAAAACAGCAAATTTGTCCTCTTTTTAAGGGAAACAGACACGATTACTAAACAAAAAAGTGTAAATGATGTACATAGCATGAAAAGTCAGGAGAAAATTTCAGGAGGAGGTGGGGAGCAATGGAAGGGTTAAAGCTTATAAAAAAAAAAACCGCACAGACTGAGGGAAAGGAAAATTCCTTGCAAAAACCTCCTGGATTTTCTATAAAAAGGAAAAGGAAGAAAGACATGAGGGGAGGGTGGGTAGATTGCTTTTCTTGGACTGAAAGAAGGGCCTTCCCAAGGTTTTCACAAGAGATTAGTGAAAAAAGCAAAGGGATTTGGCACGCATAACAGGAAGGACCTGAAATGGTCGAAGAATCCTGACGGGATCAAAAAAGTATGGTATGTGATAAGAAATCGAAATGACACATTGCAAAAACCGGGGGTAATCCCGGCCGGGGGTAGGGTTCAGGTAGTGACGTGGTGTTAAAGGGGGTGTATGTGACGAGCGGGGTTCCACAGGGGTCAGTCCTAAAACCCAGTGCTATTTTTGTAATTGTGAATACATGAGGGAGGGAAGACTGAATGCCCCTGTTTGCAGAGAGCGAAGTTAATGAGTAAAAATTAAATGGGATGGGGATCGGCAGGATAAGGAGCCCTGGATAGGCTGGAAGCCGGGCCCACCAACTGGCATCAATTTAACCCCCGCCAAATGCAAAGTATGAAGATGGGGAAGAAAAAAAGACCCCAACAGGGGTATAGGCTGGGTGGGCCAGGATTGCAAACCTCATCAAGGAAAAAATTTTGGGGATGTGTATAATATGGGCACATCTCCGAGGCGCACATAAATAAAATAACGCTGTGCATATGGTCCCTGGCAAAAAAAAATAGCTTACGACATCTAAGCAAGGAGTCATTCACGACTTCAAACAGTGTCATCAAGCCTCTATTGGATATCACCCACCAGTAGGAAACCCACAGTGATCAAATACGTAAAGGGAAACTGGAGATAATGCTAAAGTTTGCAAAAAAGATTTTTCCCCGGAGCTAAGAGGAGGGGTTTTAGGGGATCCAGCATATGCACGAAGGCGGGTGGGATAGGGGGGAGGATACGACGATAGAACTGAGAGGAAGGAACTGAAACGTGAAAAGGGCCAAAATGTTTAAGAGATGGGATCATGGACAAGACACATCTGCAAGTTGAAATAAATGATATTGAAGAAAGGAAGTATTTCTTCAGCCTCAGAGTTGTCAGGAAGTGACAATTGGAGAGGGACCTTGTAGCGACACAAAGGGGCGGGGCCCCGGGAACTGTGACTCAAACCCCAAAAAAACCCAAAAATAGTCAAGTAAAATAGTTTGAATACGGGGTCCAGAAAGGATTCGAATCTGTCACCCGCTCAAGTAACAAGTACCACACGCCAGATCCTAGAAAATTTGGGCCCCTAGTCAGGTTGTACCCTATCCATGGGCACCAGACTTGTACTAAACAATTTAATTTCAAATTTGCCACATCACTGAATTCGAAAGAGATTTTAGAATGCTTATCATTATTTGGTTTTCTCTCAGGTCTTCTCGTCCACTGTTTTCATGAAGAATTTTTTCACGTTCGCCACGTCTTTAACTAAGCAGTAATTTCGGTGTGGGGATTTAACTATCCCGCCCTATCTTTAGGTGAGGCTAAATACACTTTCTCCCAGGTTCTAAGAGGTACAGGTTTTAGGGATTCAAACCTCCCAAAATTCAGGGGCTTTTACTGACGAGCTGTGAAGGTAATAGCAGTATGCTTTAAATGTTTTTTAGTGCAGCTATGGTATAAATGATTTCAAACATGGAAGGAGAAAGTTGATATATATTTTGGGGGGTTTTGTTAATGGACAGGCAAAACGTTGGTCAAGAAGCAGTGAAAAAAAAACAATTCACTTTCTATAACAGGGGCCCGGGATTGGGTTGGCTGATGGTTCCAGGATGTTTGCAGCTTGGGTTTACTCCCGATGGCGAACAGCTACTGGCGACCTTCGGAGTTCCTACCCCGCCCTTGTACCTTCCTGGGTCATGTACACAAGCAGTTATCATTCCGGGCCATGGGAGTATCTTTAAAGAGGGGAGTTTCTCCCCTTGATGCTCTTATCAAAAAATCTTAAATGAATTTCTCATTTGATTACATATTATATTTCCTTTTAAAAAAATATTTGACAAAAAAAAATATTAATTTTTATAAATTTAAAATTAGTTTGGAAGTGGTGAGAGTATGGAAAAAAGGTACACTCAAATTGTGACAATATTTTAATGTTTTTCAGTGACTTAAGATGGTGGCTCCCCACTATGTGGGTTTTACGAAATATTTCGCCTGTTTTGATTACGGTGATCCTGACCTTCTCAAAAAAAATCTTTGTTAAAACTTTTATTTTTGTTGACCCTCGGCAGTTTTGGGGGGAAGAAAGGAACCCATTTAAAGAAATGGTTTTCAACAAATCAGGAGACGAGTGGGGAAAGCCCTTCGTTCCTAATGACTCCCACTTTCACCTCGGGTAAGATGCTGTCTGTTCCCTCTCACACTGACAAGGCCGACGTTTTGTTTCCTTTTCTCTTCAAAAAGCTGCTAAGAAACCTTATATGTATGAAAGTAAACTTCGGGGTTGTTTACAATGGACACCATTGCTTCCTGCGCTTTGGGATTGATGTGTTCCCCTTTTTGAAAGGAAAAAAAGAGTTTGCCAAAAACAGAAATATTCTTTGTTTTTATTCATAAAAACCATTAAAAATAGTCTTTTAAATATTTCCCCCAAAGGGTTTTTAACAGTCTGAGGCTAAAAAATTTGAGACAACTGCTCTCAATTTTTCGAAAGTGTTGTGAGAGACATAGCTAAAGGAAACAAAACCCGAGAAGGGGGGCGATTATTTTAGACCTTTTTTGGGATGCACAAGCTGACAATGACCAGCTACCACGAAGACAGACTACAACCCTCAAAAAAGTCCACCCCTGACAATTGATGGAACCGAAAAACCTATCCACACCCCATCTAAGCAAGGCAGTACTGCATCTAATTGAATTTTTTTAAAGTTTTTCTCGAAACTTCTTGCATTTTTATTTTCTATTTAAAAAATTAAACTCGGTGGGAATTATTAGTTTAATATGTTTATTATGCACCCCCCAACCCACCCGGGCGGTGTCATACCCATCCTGTGGGGGGTAGTTATCCCTCTGTGGGGTGTCAGAAATTTCAGAGGGACTAATGGGTCCAGGGACTGGGCCCCCAAATTTTTGAAGCTGAACTTTTACAAAAAGGGAATGAACTCCCGGGGGGATTGGTCACAATCTGACAAGTTCGAAGGTTTTTTTACAGATTACAGAGGTACATAATGGGTCCAGGGGCGGGGCCCCCCACACTGTTTTACTATGGAAAACTGTAAGTATTTCCCTTGAAGAAATATAAAAAAGGTTTGTTTTATGATACCCATCCATCGCCCGTCAATGTGGGGGAGATAAATACGTTAAAACTTTTATCATTCACTTATTATTTAGACCTTTTGAGGCTAAAAGATTTAACTTATGACTTATTTAATTAAAGCAAGAAAGTGTTGTAATAATACCCCCATTAGTATTGTGGGCGGCAATTGAGCTGAGGGTTATAACTAAAATCTTTTTGGGTTTAGCATCACTTTATAAATTAAACGGGGGTTGATATGTACCCCATGATCCTTATCAACATGGTTAAGTTTATAAGTATTTTTCAGTTTTTTTGGGTATGAATGAATGAAGTACCCCCAAAACCTATCAGTCACTGAAAAAGAATGAAAACAAAATAGATGGCCTTTTATTCCCCATCTCCGTTAAGGATTTACACTACATGTTTTAAAAGGGAATGGAATGTTTTTCGGGAACACAGATACTGTGTCCTGGTATCAGAGCAAACTTTTTAAAAAGGGAATTCTTCTCTAAAAGACAAGATTGAGTGTTTCTCTTGGATTTTTACTTCCCTAAATACGTTCCACGTTCATATGTCCAAGGATGAACAAAAAAAACTCATTTAACTCTCGTCACTGTCACGACGTAAAAAGAAAAAAAAACCCTTTTTGACAAAAGTGACATTTCAGTAACCTCATTCATTAGGGGCCATTTAAAATATGTATCCCAGCTAAGTTTACTTTTCATTTATAAAATAGAATCATTCAGAGAAGTGAATATGTAATAACATTACAGTGTTGACGGACACGAGGATTGTGGCTCAATGTGTGCTCTTCTTAATCGCTGGCTACGACACCACTGCTTCAACACTCACCTTCTCGTCTTTCCTTCTGGCCAAGAACCCTGTACACCAGCAGCGTCTCCGCCAGGAGGTGCAGCACATGGTTCAGGAACATGGCGCTGTTACCTACCAGGGCATCATGGAAGCAAAATTTCTCGATGCTTGTATCATGGGTGAGAAGATCCTGGAGGTGTTCAGTTATTTATTGCAACAATGTTTTATTTTCTGTGAATATTCTCATAGCTAACCATACTTATATTTTGTGAAGTTGTTTCCAGAATAAAAGAGTAGCTGGATTTTCTCCTGTAGAAAAGTAAGAAGGAAAAATATTAACCACGAAATTGTACAGAAATAAAGATGAAAGTTTAGACACGAAGTGCAACTGGATGGATGGATGGCGAAACGTCTACAATAAAGATATCCAGATGTTGCACTTGTGTCTAAACTTTCATATTTTCGGTATTTTATACCTTTCTTATACAGAAATGAAGATGAAATGATAACCAGCACAAACAACACCTAAACTGAGGTAAGAAGTTGACGAGGTTGGAACCTCAACTGGTGACAGACAACTGAACCCCCTCTTTAAGTACTTTAGTTACACAGGGAGGCTGGAGCATCTTTCCTGCTTACACCAACATCTCTGAGAGAAAATGATATTCTTAACTTTTCCTAAGTTGAGTGCTGAATCAAGTCAACACGTTAAGAAAAACCTGATGCCGATACAAAAGAAAAAAAAGAGAGGCTAAACTCTCATATAGAGAAAAATGTATCAGACCAGGGGTGACTAACCTTTTGCATTCCACACGCCAACTTTTCCACGCTCTAGTAAGACACTTGTCCCCCACTTAGTTCTTAAAAATATGGTAATATTAACATAGTATTTTTACATAAAATTATTTAATAAAAAGACAAGATAAACATTAATAAGACTTTTTGAGTGTGCTTTGATTGTGTCAGACAGAGCATTATTATTATTATAATCAAGGGGGAAGCGCTAAACCCGGAGGATTATACAGCGCCTGGGGGGGGATGTGGAAGGCATTCAGGCTTAATTCGGGGAACTGGAGCACAGATCCAATTCCCTAAATCAAGAGCCCCTCACCAACATCAAGGAACCTTCCTTGAGGGGATCAGACAGAGCAGCAGAGAATTTTTCAAATCTGAAACAGTCGCTACCTCAGTTTGTTCGTGGATAAAAGTGATTGTTGGCATCTGTAGGTTGTTTTAAAGCGACAGATATAACTGTGTATGAGTGTGTGTAAGGGTGTAGGTGTACTCACCTATTTGTACTCACCTATTTGTGGTTGCAGGGGTCGATTCACAGCTCCTGGCCCCGCCTCTTCGCTGAATGCTACTAGGTCCTCTCTCCCTGCCCCATGAGCTCTATCATACCTCGCCTTAAAACTATGTATGGTTCCTGCCTCCACTACATCACTTTCTAGGCTATTCCATGGCCTGACTACTCTATGACTGAAGAAATACTTCCTAACATCCCTTTGATTCATCTGAGTCTTCAACTTCCAATTGTGACCTCTTGTGTCTGTGTCCCATCTCTGGAACATCCCGTCTTTGTCCACCTCGTCTATTCTGCGCAGTATTTTATATGTCGTTATCATGTCTCCCTTGACCCTCCTAGCCTCCAGTGTTGTCAGGCCGATTTCCCTCAACCTGTGTGTGTGTATGTGTAAATGAGTGTAACTGTGTGTACTCACCTATTTGTACTCGCCTATTTGTGGTTGCTGGGTCGATACTCAGCTCCTGGACCCGCTCTTCACTGATCGGTACTAGGTCCTCTCTCCCCCTGCTCCATGAGCTTTATCATATCTCGGCTTAAAGCTGTGTATGGTTCCTGTGTGTGTACTCACCTAATTGTGGTTGCAGGGGCCGAGACTCAGCTCCTGGACCCGCCTCTTCACTGACCGCTACTGGGTCCTCCTCCTCTCTGCTCCATGAGCTTTATCATACCTCGTCTTAAAACTATGTATGGCTCCTCCCTCCACTACATCGCTTGCCAGACTATTCCACTTCCTAACAACTCTGTCGCTGAATAAATACTTTCTAATACCCCTTTCCCTCATCCGAGTTTTCAGTTTCCCAAATTTGTGCCCCCCTTGTTTCTGTGTCCCGTACTGGAAATCCTATCCCTGTCTCCTTATCATTCCCCCGGGGTATTTTGTATGCTGTTATATATCCCCCGACCCCCTGTCCTCCAGTGTCGTCAGACAGTTTCCCCTTCCTTTCCGTAGGACTTTCCCCTGGCCCCGGGAACTAGCCTTGTTGAAAACCTTTGAAATTTTCTCAATTTTCTTGACGGTTTGACCAGGTGTGGTTCCAAACTGGTGCTGTTACTCCTAGGGGCCTGACGTACACAGTGTATAGTTTTTTGAACATTCCTTTACTGAGGTATCAGAAAATCTTTCGGGTTTTGCCAGACCCCCCTATGCAGCAGCATTTTAAGGTTAAGTGTGTTTCCGGCAAACGCGTTGGGTATTTACTACCCCTAGATTTTTCTCCTTGAGTGAGGTTTGTATCTTTGGCCCCTAACCTAACTCTGTCTGGGGTCTTCTTTCCCCTTTTCCGATTTCAGACTTTGCTTTTTGGGGGGTTTAAAATTTCTAGGAGCCAGTTGCTGGACCTGGTGTCCGCCTGTTCGCAACGTAGGCCTGCCGATCCGTATCTTTTTTTAATTTTCCCCTCAATTTTCACATCATCTGCAAACGGGGAAACTTCTGATTCCCCCCTTTCTGTCTGTCTTTTCACGTAAACCAGGAAAACACTGGTCCCTGCACTGCCCCTTTTTGGGACCCCGCTCGTACAGGCTCCCCTTGATACCTCATAACGTACCATGACTGCACGGTCCTCTCTTTTCCCTGCTCCATGAGCTTTATCATACCTTGTCTTAAAACTATGTAGGGTTTTCCTGCCCCCACTAAGCACTTTCAGACTTTTCCATTTCCCTGACAACTCTGAAAAAATAATCCTACATACCTTTGATATGTGGGAAAGTCTTCAACTTCAAATTTACTCATTGTTTCTGTGTCCCACTGTCCTGTCTTTGTCCACCTTCTCAATTCCTCGGAGTCTTTTATATGTCGTTGTCATGTCCCCCCTAACCCCCTGTTCTCCAGTGTCTTCACCGATTTCCCTTTAACCTTTCTTCATAGGACAAATCCCCTTGCTCGGGGGCCAGTCTTGTTGAAAAACCTTTCCGTTTTTCTCTAATTTCCTAAAGTCCTGCTTACCAGGTGTGGTTCCAAACAGGTGCTGCATCCCCCCGAAGGGCCTGACGAAACCGGTTACAGATCTTGAAGATTCCTTACTCAGGTATCGGAA
The DNA here is from genome assembly GCF_026875155.1 of Cherax quadricarinatus. Classification (NCBI taxonomy): domain Eukaryota; kingdom Metazoa; phylum Arthropoda; class Malacostraca; order Decapoda; family Parastacidae; genus Cherax; species Cherax quadricarinatus. Next base: position 24,986,557 of record NC_069487.1, on the reverse strand, counting down.
AACTGTTTTTGGGTTTTTCCCAGCGCCCGTATGTACAGCAGTTATCTGGTTGATTTGCACCAGAAGATGTGCTCGGTATTATACCCCCCCAAGATCTTTTTCCCTTGAGGAAGTTTGCAGTCTTTGGCCCCTAACTTCCTGTTGAGGTCTATCCACCCGTCTCTCTCTGCCTTATTTCCCATTACCTTGTCAAAAAATTTCCCCAGGGGGTTTTTTGGGACAAAAATTTTTCCCTTTCCCTCAAACCGTGCTGGTTGTTTTTATAAGCTTGTTTTTTTCCGGGTGTTCCACCATTTCCCCCTGAAATCTTCTCCAGACTTTGCTACCAACACTTTCAGTACACCATCTTAGTTTAATACCCCGTGTCTGTCTCCTTTCTAAAAATTGGGGGGGTACATTTGCCATCTTTTATACCCAGGTGTTGCCCGATTTTAATGATGTTTGAACATTTTTGTTTTGGGGACACACTGCATCTCTGCTCCCTCTCTAAGGGCCCATGGGGAAGATGTCCTTTCCCCAAATCTTTAGGTATCTATTTCACTAGCACTTTTTCACCTCCTCCTCGGGTTAGTGTATTTCATCCAGCCCCGTATGTTATCCCCTTTTTTGGTTACCTCCCTATTTGATTTCCAGAACCCCCGTCTTCACTGTAAAATTTTTTTTAAATCTCATGTTGAGCTCCCACTTCTTGGTTTCTTGTGACTTCTCACTTCCTTCTTTAGCTGATTACCTATCCTTGGCTGTTTTGTTCCTCCTGATGTGGCTGTACACACTTCGGGTCGACTTGACTTTTGATGCATGTCGTTTTCGCATTGTCTCTGAACTCCCTTTTTTCTGTGCATATTCCCTTTTTTTGGGTCTTCAGCTAATTATTTTCTTGGTCCTTTGTACTTTTTCCCCTTCTCTAGTGCACTTTTTTTTTGCCTCCCTATACTTTTGGGTGACAAAGGGCTCGTTCTGGTTTCCATTATTTTTGTTTTCCCTTTTGGAACAAACCTCTCCTCTGCCCCTTTCATTTTGTTTTCACTAGTCCATTTCTTTTATGGTCTTCCTGCCATTCTCGCTCCCCCTGAACGTTTTCCCGAAGTTTTTCATCCTTTTTAACCATCCCCTTTACCCCTTTTTTAGTTTGGTTTTCCCTTCCTGTTCAGCTACCCGTCCCTTGTAGCTCAATATGTAAACAAAGCACAGAAAAAATGAACACTACTCCAAGGGGGCCCTTTTATACATGATATCCTTGTATTAGATAAAATGAAATTCAGAGACCACTGCAAAAAGATTAAAGCAAAAGACAGGATATTGCAGCATAATGAATTCCAAAGGGTGAGGGAAAAATTTCAGAGACTTAAAAAAGAGCAAAGGCAAAGCACTATTGCCCAAAAAAATTTAAGAGTTAAGTTAAACCCCCAAAAAATCTGGCAAAAACAAAACAGTTGGGGGATACCATAAGCCATATTAGGTCTAACAAGTACTATTATCGATAAAGGGTATCCACGAAAAATCTAAGGGGGCAAATTGCTTTTAATTTTTCCCCTTCTACACATCTGTTGCATCAACACTAGTAAGTAAAAACCAGCTGCTCAAAATACCTTTTAAAACAGACCTATAAGTTTCAACTACTATACCATTAGGGTAACCCCAAACAGTTTCAAATAGTAAGTGTATCCATGACTTTATTCAAAAAGAACAAGAGGTTAAAAAAATAAAAAAGGGGCCCCCCCCCCGGATAACATCCCCTCTAATTCCTAAAAGATAGTCTTCTGAATTGCAATCCCTATTGCTCACATAAAAAATCTATCATCACCATTAATACCGATCAGATGGGTTCAAGGAGGCCAGAGTTACTCCTATCTTCAAGAAAAAAGTGGCTGAGTCACAACTATAGGCCTGTTTGTATTCCCCTATAATATCCAAAAACTAGAGAGGGGCCCGGGGTCTTCAAGTAGTTAAGTACCCTTTAAAGAAACATTCTCCCTAGCAACAATCGGGGGTTTTGAAAATCTTACTCAACCACACCTCCCTAATTAAAACCGAGGTTACCTAAACTGAAATGTCAAAAAGGAACCTCATAGATATGGTAAACCCAACCTCAAAAAAGGCCTTCGATACTGCAACCACAATAATTATTAAAAACTTCAAGATACGTTATAGGTCGTAACTGGTTTTAAATCCAACCCTTTGCAAAAGGGGACAAATTGTCAAAATAAAAAAGGAATAAAACCCCTGCCATAGCATGTGGAGTTTTCCCAAGAAGTATCTGAGTCCCTTTTTATTCTTATTTATGTCAATGACAGCCTATCATTTTCAAGTGCAAACTCCTACGTATGCAGTGACAGTGCTCGTTAGGTTTAGGTAAAGACCCACAAGATATTGCAATGTTTTAACATGGAATGGAGTCCTGCAGCAAATGGGTTTTAGACAACAAACTATCATTACACCCAGGGAAAACGAAGCCCTTCTCTTTGGGACGAAAAAATAAATTGAAAGGGGAATAATTTTTTAAAGTTCGTGTAATGGGGGGCCCATCACTTCGTTTCCCCAGTAAAATATCGGGAATCCCCTTTGACCCTGCCCTGTCAGGAGAATTGATAGGGAAACATGTATTTAAAAAAAGCGAATGCCCCCATGAAGTTCCTGACAGACAAGCACAGTGTCTACCTACTGAGGCTCGCAGGACCCTATGTCTAGCCCTTATACAATGCCATATGGATTACGCTTGCTCTTCATGGTACTCTGCCTTGACCCAAAAAAAATGAAAGATAGACTGGAAATCACCCAGAACAAAATCGTAAGATTCATCCTGGGGTTGGGACCAAGAGAACATGTAGGCCAGAATGAATTACAGCAGTTGGATATGCTGAATGTTGAAGACAGAGTAAAACAACTGAAGCTAAATCATGTATATAAAATAACTCACAGTGCCCAGAATATCTTGCTGACAATTTTGTCAAGGTTGGGAACCTCAGCAATCATAGTACTAGGGGGAGAGAGCACAACTTTGTAGTACCCACAGTCATTGGCTAGGCTTCAAAAACCTTTTATTGTACAGCAATAAAGGAATGGAACAGACTGCCCGCACATGTCAAAGCCAGACAGCATGAACCAGATCAAGAAGAGTGCCAAAAGGTGTCTGATGAATGTAGCTACAGAAAGGGAGGGGAATGATTTTCTATTTTTTAGCTAACATACGTGTAAATTTTACCATATTCCTAGTAATGACCCTCGTATTGTAGATAGTCTTAATGACCTTGGTGTAGTAGATAGTCTTTTTAGTATGATAATAAGATGTTATCTTCATTATAGAATAATAAGAAAATTTTTTAACCTTTATATTATAATAATAAGGTAAAAGGACCCCAATGGAAATAAGGCACTGTCTGACTTTTTTGGGTTGTCCTAAGTTCTCTACACATATGCTGCTTTGTATGATAATTCTATGTAACTGTATTTGTGTATACCTGAATAAACTTACTTATGTCCGAATTACTCAAAGTGAATACTAGGCCCAGTCTTGCTGGATCATCCTCACCTCTCTCTCAGGTAGTGTCACTAACATGTTGATGCATGAGGCTTTCCAGTACCACATCCACCATCTTGGCTCTTCATGTTTCGGGACCTCCATGGGGCTCCAGTTTTTTCCCAGTCAATCTCCTTGTGATTGAAATCACCCATAAATAGTAACTTTGCTCTTCTCATGTGAGCTCTTCTTGCCACCTCTGCTGTGTGTGTGTAATGTTTATGTAGTACCTTTTAGTTTGTGGATGAGCATAAGTCTGCGATTGATGATTTTAATATTTTTGTTCTATTTACAGAAACTTTGAGACTGTTCCCGCCTTCATTCGTTGGTGAACGAAAATGCACCAAAACTTTCAAGTAGGTCGTACATTTACAAAAACTTTCATTTAACAGAAATTTGATTTAGCTAGCGAATTATTGCTTCCATTCCCCTAAACGTAGTTTTTTCAAGTTTATTTTTGAAACATGGGCTTTAATATGTTCTTTGTGGTAATGACAGTTTCTGAAAGCTTTCATTGCAGTAAGCTGAAATGTCATCAAGCTTATCATACCACAGGTGGGGTTAGAACCCGCGATCAGAGAGTCTTAAAACTCCAGACTGACGCCCAGTGGCTAACGCGATGGTCTGGAGTTATAAGACTCTGATCGCGGGTTCTAACCCTACGTGTAGTATGGTTTGTTTGCAATCATGTCATTATGATTTCGTGAGTCATTAAGCTTCTTACATATTAAAAATAAGTTTATTTTAACAGAATCCCTGGCACAAACGTGACTCTACATCCAGGCGACTACTTAACTATCCCATTCTGGAGTTTACATCACGACCCTCGTTACTGGCCAGATCCAGAAGCATTTCTACCAGATCGTTTTCTGCCGGAGAACAAGGCCGATATTACCAACTTTACTCATATGCCCTTTGGAATGGGACCTAGAAATTGCATAGGTAGGTGCAACAAGAAATTGTATTTACTTCTTTCCTTAATGCTACCCAGAAGTAGCATTATTTTTAATTATGATTTTTTTTATTTAGCAATGCGATTTGCCCTGATGGAGGTCAAGGTAGCACTAGCTAAGCTGTTATTAAAAGCTGAATTACGCCTATGGAATGGTCATGAGGAACTAAAACTGGAATGGTCTCCTTTCCTGCTGAGACCAGGAGGCGTCAATCTCGTTATCTCGCCTCTTGCAGAAAGTACACAAGGCTAAAGATCCAGCACAAAGTCTCATATACTAGTGAGGTCTTATTTTTTCAGGTATATAATGACCAGTTGGTATTGCAACCCGTGAATGTGTCACAATGTATATAATGTATATTACCTGTTCATATAATTTTATATTGCTTATATTTGCAATATTAGCTATATTGTAAATATATTGCTTTATATTATTATTTGATGTAGTTATATTATTAGGTAGGATATAACATTTATATATTATTCAGTGCTCATAGTTCGAGAGTATTAAATAGCTGATAGCATTGTCTAACTACTGTAGTTTTCACCTCGCTTGTTTTGCTGCCGGCTTCTGAGTTGCTGGGCAGCAGCAGTCAGAGGAGAGTCACATAAACAGGGTGGGGCGATCACACCTCACCTGGAGAGAGTCTAGCTGGCCTGTGCAAGCTCTTGTCTGTTGGACGTGCTTCTAACAAGAGGTCCCTCTCCAGCTCTCCATTTCTGGCCCTTTTTGGAAGATCGTCTCTGTCGCTTTCTTGTTGTTGGTTCTGTGTAACTCTGTTCACAGAACATAGCCTAGACTTAGTGATTTTCGATGTTGCACTGAGGTTGCGTGTCACATAGACACTGAGAAACTCGAGTCCTGAGCTGTAGCTTCTTACCTAATTTGTACTGGTATCTGGAGTTTACCTGGAGAGAGTTCCGGGGGTCAACGCCCCCGCGGCCCGGTCTGTGATCAGGCCTCCTGGTGGATCAGAGCCTGATCAACCAGGCTGTTACTGCTGGCTGCACGCAATCCAATGAACTAGCCACAGCCCGGCAGGTCAGGTACCGACTTTAGGTGTTTGTCCAGTGCCAGTTTGAAGACTGGCAGGGGTCTATTGGTAATCCCCCTTAGGTATGCTGGAAGGCAGTTGAATAGTCTCGGGCCCCTGACACTTATTGTATGGTCTCTTAACGTGCTAGTGACACCCCTGCTTTTCATTGGGGGGATGTTGCATCGTCTGCCAAGTCTTTTGCTTTCGTTGTGAGTGATTTTCGTGTGCAAGTTCGGTACTAGTCCCTCTAGGATTTTCTAGGTGTACTTAATCATGTATCTCTCCCGCCTGCATTCCAGGGAATACAGGTTCAGGAACTTCAAGCGCTCCCAGTAATTGAGATGTTCTATCTCCGTTATGCGCGCTGTGAAGGTTCCCTGTACATTTTCTAGGTCAGCAATTTCACCTGCCTTGAAAGGTGCTGTTAGTGAGCAGCAATATTCCAGCTTAGATAGAACAAGCGACCTGAAGAGTGTCATCATGGGCTTGGCATCCCTAGTTTTGAAGGTTTTCATTATCCATTCTGTCATTTTTCTAGCAGCTGCAATTTATATAATGTTATGGTCCTTGAAGGTGAGATCCTCCGACATGATCACTCACAGGTCTTTGACGTTTGTTTTTCGCTCTATTTTGTGGCCGGAATTTGTTTTGTACTCTGATGAAGTTTTGATTTCCTCGTGTCTTCCATATCGGAGTAATTGAAATTTCTCATCATTGAACTTCATATTGTTTTCTGCAGCCCACTGAAAGATTTGGTTGATGTCTGCCTGGAGCCTTGCAGTGTCTGCAATGGAAGACACTGTCATGCAGATTCGGGTGTCATCTGCAAAGGAAGACACGGTGCTGTGGCTGACATCCTTGTCTATGTCAGATATGAGGATGAGAAACAAGATGGGAGCGAGTACTGTGCCTTGTGGAACTGAGTTTTTCACCGTAGCCGCCTCAGACTTTACTCTGTTGACTACTACTCTTTGTGTTCTGTTTGTGAGGAAATTATAGATCCATCTACCAACTTTTCCTCTTATTCCTTTAGCGCGCATTTTGTGCGCTATTATGCCATGGTCACACTTGTCGAAGGCTTTTGCATTCTTTTTGTCTTCTAGTGCTTCTAGGACCTTGTCGTAGTGATCAAATAGTTGAGACAGACAGGAGCGACCTGCTCTAAACCCATGTTGCCCTGGGTTGTGTAATTGATGGGTTTCTAGATGGGTGGCAATCTTGCTTCTTAGAATCCTTTCAAAGATTTTTATAATATAGAATGTTAGTGCTATCGGTCTGTAGTTCTTTGCTGTTGCTTTACTGCCCCCTTTGTGGAGTGGGGCTATGTCTGTTGTTTTTAGTAGCTGTGGAATAACCCACGTGTCCATGCTCCCTCTCCATAGGATGGTAAAAGCACGTGATAGGGGCTTCTTGCAGTTCTTGATGAACACGGAGTTCCATGAGTCTGGCCCTGGGGCAGAGTGCGTGGGCATGTCATTTATCGCCTGTTCGAAGTCATTTGGCGTCAGGATAACATCAGATAGGCTTTTGTTAACCAAATTCTGTGGCTCTCTCATAAAAAATTCATTTTGATCTTCGACTCTGTCTGGTTAGGACTGGTTGGGACTTAAGTAGCTCACTCATTTCCTTGCTGTCATCTGTGTAGGACCCATCTTGTTTAAGTAGTGGCCCAATACTGGACATTGTTCTCGACTTTGATTTGGCATAGGAAAAGAAATACTTTGGGTTTCTTTCGATTTCATTTATGGCTTTTAGTTCGTTCTGTGATTCCTGACTCCTATAAGATTCCTTTAGCTTAAGTTCGATGTTTCCTATATCTCTGACCAGTGACTTCCTACGCATTTCAGATATATTGGCCTCTTTTAGCCGCTCTGTTATTCTTTTTCGTCGCATGTAAAGGGAGCGCCTCTCTCTTTCTATTTTACATCTACTCCTCCTTTTTCTTAAAGGAATAAGCCTTGAGTATACATCGAGTGCCACCGAGTTAATCTCTTCTTGGCATAAGTTGGGGTCTGTGTTGCTTAGTCTATCTTCCAAGCTTATATCGGTTAGGACTTGGTTTACTTGGTCCCTCTTTATGTTCTTATTATTGAAGTTGAATTTGGTGAAGGCTCCCTCATGACTAATCTCATTATGTCGGTCTGGAGATCCGCGCATACATGTCTGAACCTCGATAACGTTGTGATCTGAATATATTGTTTTTGATATGGTGACATTTCGTATCAGATCATCATTGTTAGTGAAGATGAGGTCTAGTGTATTCTCCAGTCTAGTAGGCTCTATTATTTGCTGGTTTAAGTTGAATTTTGTGCAGAGATTTAAAAGCTCGTGTGTGTGTGAATTCTCGTAAGAGCTGCCTCCTGGAGTTATCTCTGCAACAACATTATTCGCTATATTCCTCCATTTATGTGCCTTAAGTTGAAATCCCCCAGGAGCAAGATGTTGGGGGCAGGAGGTGGCAGATTTTTCCAGACAGTGGAAAATTTTTAACAGCTGTTCCTGGAATTGCTGAGACGTTGCATCCGGAGGATTGTAGACTACCAAAATGACTAGGTTTTGGTTCTCGATCTTTGCTGCTAAAACTTCCACTACATCATCTGAGGCATTAAGGAGTTCTGTGCAAATAAGTGACTCTGCGATATACAGGCCAAACCCCCAACCCACCTTTTGCCTGTTCACTCTGTCGCATCTGCATAGGTTGTAACCTATGATCCATATTTCGTTGTCCAAGTGATCCTTCATGTGGGTCTCTGTGAAAGCCGCGAACATTGCATTTGCCTCTGCAAGCAGTCCATGGATGAAAGGCATTTTGTTGTTCGTTGCTGGCCTTAGACCCTGTATATTTGCAAAGAAGAATGTCATCGGCCTGGTGGTATTGGTGGTACTGGGGGGGACACTTTTTTCCAGCATTAGTATCTTTATTTGTTAGTTTGGAGTGGATTCCATCGACTGTGGTTTCACTCCAGGAATGACTGGATTTGGTGTACGATTTCTGCCATTTCCTGCCAGTTTTTTTTTTTCTTCTTGGCACTAAAAAACCTCTGCTTCTTAAGTGGTTGTGGCTACCCAGGTTTTCCCATGGTCTGGATGTTTTGTATCTTTGTGTCCCCTTTAGATGGTGTGCCTGGCAATTTAAGTTATAGCACTGTCTTTCCTGTACTGAAGAGGGACACTTTTCAGGGGGAAAAAGCTTACAGGAAGAGAGTTTGCATTTTCCTGTTGTCATATGGGCACGGCATTTTCTAGGGTGGTCAAAGTTGCCCGTCCCATATGTTTTTCCAGATTTCCCATGCCTACAGATACCAAGCGCATAGTATGTGCACAGGCTTGGTTTCCGTTTGCCTTGGGTTTCTGTGGCTGTATTCCCTGTTGGTGCATGTTTACCTGTGTCTTTTCTATCCTCACTAGAGCTGTATAGCCCTTGTGGCTTAGCGCTTCTTTTTTATTATAATAATAATATCCTCACTAGCACTAACAATGGGGCTCTCATCAGTTGTTTTTGGTAATGTATCCTCGCTAATGCTAGTGGAGTCCCCTTGTTCACTATCTCCTGTGGTATTACTAGTTTGTAATATTGGTTTATGTTGTCTTTGACTACACTTGTTTTCTCACGACAGCTTCTGTCTCCCTCGGGGTCATTTATATGCATTCCCTCCTGCGTACATTTACTGACTACTTGGACAGCACCTTCATCCTCACCATTACTGTCTTCCAGGACAGCACCTCCAGCTTCACCATTACTGTCTACCAGGGCATCGTTATCAGCCCTACATTTACTGACTACCGGGGCAGCACCTCCAGCCTTACAGTTTCTTACTACATGGCCAGCATCAAGGGTCTTACCATCCAGCCCAGACTTTTTATTTTCCCATCTGTTATAGAATGCTTCCAGGTTTTCTATGAAGACTGCTTTGATGTTATCCGCTTTTAATACCAATGTGATTTTAGTCCACAGATTGATCTCATTTGTGCATACCCAAAAACACTTCCCTGATTTAATACTGCTTGTTGATAGTTCTTGGATATCTGCACAAGGGGCATGACGCCAATTTTCACAAAAATGGCAATCTATTCATGCGGAATCCTATTTGTTTGATGTACTGCAGACTACACAGAGCTTCATAATGATTTGAATGGTTGATTTACTGTAATTCTACTAGTAACTTCTTGAATATTCTACTAATTACCTCAAAGTGAAACTCTAGCTATTTGTATTTCTATTTCTAACTGTACTTGTATATTAGGACAGCTTACCAGTGTACGTTCCTGTTTTATATTTATTGTTTGTGTTTGATAAGGGCGCCTAAAACCCCGTCTGTTTACAGTCTGCTTTATTGTCCAACGAATCCGTTTGAAACAGGTCAATGGTTCGGACCAGTCAAGGGTTCGGACCCAGTTGGATCTGATCAGTGGATCACTTATTTAAAACATATCGGGACGGTGATTTGGTTATCACATGAGGGAACTATTGGAAATTATCTAACCTGGAGTTTACCTGGAGTTTACCTGGAGAGAGTTTCGGGGGTCAACGCCCCCCGCCCCGGGGCCC
>NC_069487.1:24951708-24976002 GCF_026875155.1 Cherax quadricarinatus | reverse complement strand
ACGCGGGGAGGAATGCATATAATGCCCCCCGGGGAGACAAAGCGTCGTGGGGAAAAAGTGTAGTAAAAGACAAATAAAAACCAATATACAAATATAATACCACAGGAATAGCGAACGGGGGACTCCACTAGCTTTAGTGAGGTAAATTCCCAAAAACAAGGGAGAGCCCCATTGTTAGTGCTAGTGAGGATAGAAAAGACACAGGTAAACATGCACCAATAGGGAATACAGTCACAGAAACCCAAGGCAAACGGAAACCGACCCTGTGCACATACTAGGGCTTGGTATCTGTGGCATGGGAAATTGAAAAACATATGGGACGGGCAACTTTGACCACCCTAGAAAATGCCGTGGCCATATGACAACAGGAAAATGCAAACTCCCTTCCTGTAAGCTTTTTCACCTTGAAATGTGTCCCTCTTCAGTACAGGAAAGACAGTGCTATAACTTAAATTGCCAGGCACACCATCTAAAGGGGACAAAAAGATACAAAACATCCAGGCCATGGGAAAACCTGGGTAGCCACAGCCACTCAAGAAGCAGAGGTTTTTTAGTGCCAAGAAGGAAAAAAAACTGGCAGGAAATGGCAGAAATCGTACACCAAATCCAGTCATTTCTGGAGTGGAACCACAGTCGATGGAATCCACTCCAAACTAACAGATACAGACACTAATCCTGGAAAAAAAAAGTCCCTCCCCCCCAGTACCACCAATACCACCAGTCCGATGACATTCTTTGCAAATATACAGGGTCTAAAGCCAGCAACGAACAACAAAATACCTTTCATCCATGGACTGCTTGCAGAGGCAAATGCAATGTTCGCGGCTTTCACAGAGACCCACATGAAGGATCACTTGGACAATGAAATATGGATCCCAGGTTACAACCTATACAGATGCGACAGAGTGAACAGGCAAAACTTCATTATGTGTAGTGACTATACCCTACATGACCAAAATACTCTAGCTATATACTTGTCCTAACTTCCAACCACTACAGATATCAGTAGTAGAACTCAACACACAACTCAGGATATAAATAACCATAATTTTAAACCTAGAAGATGATTGATCACGTTGACCCTGATCTAAACCTCCATAATCTGACACCCAATCAAAACCTATTGGAAAGTAACTGCCTTTATTACACAGCATCACAAGCCACCACTATCCTAAACAATGCTAAAAGTCTATCAGTACTTAACTACAACATCAGGTCCTTAAGCAAACACTATGATGACCTCCTAGCACTCCTTGAATCACTAAAGACACCCTTCTCCTGCATTATTCTTACTGAGACCAGGCTTAAGCAGGACACAATAGATATCTACCCTCTACCAGGATACACAGCAATTCACAACTGCAGAACAAACCAAGTTGGGGGTGGTATTGCAATCTATCACTCTAACCAATTATCTTGTCTTAGCACCCCTTGCTTTAGTGATGAATATGGGGAATACATTTTTGCTAATTTTACTGTAAAAAACCTTAAGACGCCTATAACAATCGGTGCCATTTACCGGATACCTCACACAAACATCCCAAATTTCAGTGAGAAATTAAAGTCACTAATAACAAACAGACAAATGAATAAGCACCACCTTCTCTTAGCTGGAGACTTCAACATCAACCTTGGCTTACTAGATGATCAGCCTGTAACTGATTTCATCAACAATATGAACAACACACTTCTCATACCAACAATAACTAAACCAACCAGGCTCACTGAGACAAGTGCAACCATAATAGACCACATATGGACCAATATACTAGCCCCCCTTAAATCAGGGATAATCACAGATAGCACTACAGACCACTACCCTACCTTCCTCCTGACAAACATTAGTAAACCACCACTTGAATACAACAAAGTCTCATTTAGACTCCATGACGAGGCCTCAGTAAGGAAGTTCACAGCTGACCTAGAGACTGTTGATTGGCCTACAGAATTCTCCAAGGCCAATGGTATTGATGACTGGACAGACATCTTTCTTAACAAATTACTTAGACTATACAACAAACATTGTCCTATAAAAACAAACAGATCACAAACAAACGGCTTGGTTGCCCATGGCTAACCAGCACCATTCTGAAATCCATTGACAAGAAACACCAATATGAAAAGCAATATAGACAGGGCTTAATACACAAAGATACTCTTAAACACTATTCATCAGCTCTCACCAAAGTAATAAAAAAAGCCAAACAACTATACTACTCCAGTAGATTCACAGACACTAGAGGAGATATAAAAAAGACTTGGAAAACACTCTCTCAGATTCTAGGGACCCACAAACTGAGAAAAACAAGAATATTGTCCTAACTAAACCTAATGAAACACCACTACATCCCACTGACACAGCTAACAAGATAAACGACTTCTTCTCAAACATAGGATCTAATCTCGCCAGTAAAATCCCACATACCAATGCCCATGCCGGGGACTACCTAGATGGAAATTTCCCTAATTCCTTCTATCTTGCACCAACTGAGCCCACGGAAATCATTGAGATCATAAGTCACTTAAAAATAACTCAGGGAATCTGTCTCATGTCCCACCATTACTGTACAAGCGAGCGGCCCATGTCCTTTGCATGCTATTTCATTACTTTTTAACAAGTCAATAGAGACTAGCACCTTCCCGAAACTACTCAAGATGGCAAGGGTTACACCAATACATAAAGGTGGTGACCCTACAGACTTAAACAACTATAGGCCAATATCTAACTTACCATGCTATCCAAAATCTTTGAGAAACTCGTGCACGAGGAGACTGTATTCATTTATAACGGCTCAAAACATACTCAACCACCCCTGCCAGTTTGGATTTAGGAAAAATAAAAGCACTAATGATGCAATCATAAAAATGCTAGATCTGCTTTACACAGCATTAGAAAATAAGGAATATCCACTAGGAATTTTTATTGACCTAAGAAAAGCTTTTGACACAGTAGACCACGACATCCTACTCCACAAACTTGATCACTACGGTATAAGAGGCCATGCACTTGCTTATTTCGTCTTACATTACTAATAGGTATCAGTACGTCACCATTAAAGACACAGCATCAGCAACACGGCCACTTGATACTGGAGTTCCGCAGGGAAGTGTCCTTGGTCCCCTGCTCTTCCTCATATACATCAATGACCTTCCAAACGTATCCCAACACCTGAAACCCTTCTCTTTGCTGATGACACGACTTATGTCATCTCTCACCCTAATCTTGCCACCCTCAACACCATTGTGAATGAGGAGCTGATTAAAATATCGACTTGGATGACAGCCAATAAACTTACGCTTAACACTGACAAAACCAACTATATTATGTTTGGTAGCAGAGCAGGAGATGCACAAATTAACATTAAGATTGACAACACTCTAATTACCAGAAATAATGGGGAAAATTCCTAGGCTTATACCTTGACAACAACCTGAATTTCAGCACCCATATCCAGCATATAGCCAAAAAAAGTATCCAAAAACGGTTGGGATCCTACTCCAAGATACGATACTACGTGCCGCAAAATACCCTTCTCACACTATACCACTCACTTATTTATCCATACCTCACCTATGCTATTTGTGCTTGGGGATCAACTGCAGCAACACACCTAAAGCCAATAATAACCCAACAAAAGCTGCAGTAAGAATAATCACTAAATCCCATCCTGGCAACACACCCCCCCACTCTTCATAGATCTAAACTTGCTCCCAGTTCAGTACATCCACACTTACTACTGTGCAATCTATATCTACAGGGCCTTAACTCTAATATCAACTTGACCTAGAACGCTTTCTTGATAGTTGTGACAGAACCCACAGGCATAACACCAGACACAAACATCTCTACGACATTCCCCGTGTCCGACTAAACCTTTACAAAAATTCAATGTATGTCAAAGGCCCTAAAATCTGGAATACCCTAACCTGAGAACTCTAGAACTGCAGACACATTCATCACCTTCAAAACTACCATTAGAAAACATCTTATCTCCTGATACACCCCGTCAACTAACTACACGAATACCACCTGGTGGTTCACACTTACACTCACTCACTCATTTGACCATAAACGGAAATATTAATCTCAGTCTTAAAATAATGAATCCTGTGATACTCCAATACTGAAACTATGTACTGTGCCAAAACAAAAGCATTCACATTGCTAAACTCACAAACTAGTATTTAGTCACTTATCCATAATACCAACTTACCTCATAATTTGTAATATTTTACAATTAAGAATAAAACTAAGTATGCCCGAAATTCCTAGCCATGCTAAGCGTTCTAGTGGTACACTCTGTAATCACAATTTTACTACATGTAAACCAAACAATAACCAAATTTCTGTAAACTCAGCATTGTAATCCTTATAGAGAATAAACTTTTGAATTTGAATTTGAAAAGGGAGGTTGGGGGTTTGGCCTGTATATCGCAGAGTCACTTATTTGCACAGAACTGCTTAATGCCTCAAATGATGTAGTGGAAGTTTTAGCAGCAAAGATCGAGAACCAAAACCTAGTCATTGTGGTAGTCTACAATCCTCCTGATGCAACGTCTCAGCAATTCCAGGAACAGCTGTTAAAAATTGACCACTGTCTGGAAAATCTGCCGCCTCCTGCCCCCAACAACTTGCTCCTGGGGGATTTCAACTTAAGGCACATAAATGGAGGAATATAGCGAATAATGTTGCTGCAGAGATAACTCCAGGAGGCAGCTCTTACGAGAATTCACACACACACACGAGCTTTTAAATCTCTGCACAAAATTCAACTTAAACCAGCAAATAATAGAGCCTACTAGACTGGAGAATACACTAGACCTCATCTTCACTAACAATGATGATCTGATACAAAATGTCACCATTTCAAAAACAATATATTCAGATCACAACGTTATCGAGGTTCAGACATGTATGCGCGGAGCTCCAGACCGACATAATGAGATTAGTCATGAGGGAGCCTTCACCAAATTCAACTTCAATAATAAAAACATAAAGAGGGACCAAGTAAACCAAGTCCTAACCGATATAAGCTTGGAAGATAGACTAAGCAACACAGACCCCAACTTATGCCTAGAAGAGATTAACTCGGTGGCACTCGATGTATACTCAAGGCTTATTCCTTTAAGAAAAAGGAGGAGTAGATGTAAAATAGAAAGAGAGAGGCGCTCCCTTTACATGCGACGAAAAAGAATAACAGAGCGGCTAAAAGAGGCCAATATATCCGAAATGCGTAGGAAGTCACTGGTCAGAGATATAGCAATCATCGAACTTAAGCTAAAGGAATCTTATAGGAGTCAGGAATCACAGAACGAACTAAAAACCATAAATGAAATCGAAAGAAACCCAAAGTATTTCTTTTCCTATGCCAAATCAAAATCGAGAACAATGTCCAGTATTGGGCCCCTACTTAAACAAGATGGGTCCTACACAGATGACAGCAAGGAAATGAGTGAGCTACTTAAGTCCCAACCAGTCCTAACCAGACAGAGTCGAAGATCAAAATGAATTTTTTACGAGAGTGCCACAGAATTTGGTTAACAAAAGCCTATCTGATGTTATCCTGACGCCAAATGACTTCGAACAAGCGATAAATGACATGCCCACGCACTCTGCCCCAGGGCCAGACTCATGGAACTCCGTGTTCATCAAGAACTGCAAGAACCCCCTATCACGTGCTTTTACCATCCTATGGAGAGGGAGCAGGGACATGTGGGTTATTCCACAGCTACTAAAAACAACAGACGTAGCCCCACTTCACAAAGGTGGCAGTAAAGCAACAGCAAAGAACTACAGACCGATAGCACTAACATCCCATATTATAAAAATCTTTGAAAGGGTCCTAAGAAGCAAGATCACCACCCATCTAGAAACCCATCAGTTACACAACCCAGGGCAACATGGGTTTAGAGCAAGTCGCTCCTGTCTGTCTCAACTATTAGATCACTACGACAAGGTCCTAGAAGCACTAGAAGACAAAAAGAATGCAAAAGCCTTCGACAAGTGTGACCATGGCATAATAGCGCACAAAATGCGCGCTAAAGGAATAACAGGAAAAGTTGGTAGATGGATCTATAATTTCCTCACAAACAGAACACAAATAGTAGTAGTCAACAGAGTAAAGTCTGAGGCGGCTACGGTGAAAAGCTCAGTTCCACAAGGCACAGTACTCGCTCCCATCTTGTTTCTCATCCTCATATCTGACATAGACAAGGATGTCAGCCACAGCACCGTGTCTTCCTTTGCAGATGACACCCGAATCTGCATGACAGTGTCTTCCATTGCAGACACTGCAAGGCTCCAGGCAGACATCAACCAAATCTTTCAATGGGCTGCAGAAAACAAATATGAAGTTCAATGATGAGAAATTTCAATTACTCCGATATGGAAGACACGAGGAAATCAAAACTTCATCAGAGTACAAAACAAATTCCGGCCACAAAATAGAGCGAAAAACAAACGTCTAAGACCTGGGAGTGATCATGTCGGAGGATCTCACCTTCAAGGACCATAACATTATATCAATTGCAGCTGCTAGAAAAATGACAGAATGGATAATGAAAACCTTCAAAACTAGGGATGCCAAGCCCATGATGACACTCTTCAGGTCATTTGTTCTATCTAGGCTGGAATATTGCTGCTCACTAACAGCACCTTTCAAGGCAGGTGAAATTGCTGACCTAGAAAATGTACAGGGAAGCTTCACAGCGCGCATAACGGAGATAGAACACCTCAATTACTGGGAGCGCTTGAGGTTCCTGAACCTGTATTCCCTGGAATGCAGGCAGGAGAGATACATGATTATGTACATCTGGAAAATCCTAGAGGGACTAGTACCGAACTTGCACACGAAAATCACTCACAACGAAAGCAAAAGACTTGGCAGACGATGCAACATCCCCTCAATGAAAAGCAGGGGTGTCACTAGCACGTTAAGAGACAATACAATAAGTGTCAAGGGCCCGAGACTATTCAACTGCCTTCCAGCATACGTAAGGGGGATTACCAATAGACCCCTGCCAGTCTTCAAACTGGCACTGGACAAACACCTAAAGTCGGTACCTGACATGCCGTGCTGTGGCTCGTTCATTGGATTGCGTGCAGCCAGCAGTAACAGCCTGGTTGATCAGGCTCTGATCCACCAGGAGGCCTGATCACAGACCGGGCCGCGGGGGCGTTGACCCCCGGAACTCTCTCCAGGTTAACTCCAGATACCAGTACAAATTAGGTAAGAAGCTACAGCTCAGGACTCGAGTTACTCAGTGTCTATGTGACACACAACCTCAGTGCAACATAGAAAATCACTAAGTCTAGGCTATGTTCTGTGAACAGAGTTACACAGAACCAACAACAAGAAAGCGACAGAGACGATCTTCCAAAAAGGGCCAGAAATAGAGAGCTGGAGAGGGACCTCTTGTTAGAAGCACGTCCAACAGACAAGAGCTCGCACAGGCCAGCTAGACTCTCTCCAGGTGAGGTGTGATCGCCCCACCCTGTTTACGTGACTCTCCTCTGACTGCTGCTGCCCAGCAACTCAGAAGCCGGCAGCAAAACAAGCGAGGTGAAAACTACAGTAGTTAGACAATGCTATCAGCTATTTCATACTCTCGAACTATGAGCACTGAATAATATATAAATGTTATATCCTACCTAATAATATAACTACATCAAATAATAATATAAAGCAATATATTTACGATATAGCTAATATCGCAAATATAAGCAATATAAAATTATATGAACAGGTAATATACATTATATACATTGTGACACATTCAGGGGTCGTAATACCAACTGGTCATTCTATACCTGAAAAAATAAGACCTCACTAGTATATGAGACTTTGTGCTGGATCTTTAGCCTTGTGTACGTTCTGCAAGAGGCGAGATAACGAGATTGACGCCTTCTGGTCTCAGCAGGAAAGGAGACCGTTCCAGTTTTAGTTCCTCATGACCATTGCATAGGCGTAATTCAGCTTTTAATAACAGCTTAGCTAGTGCTACCTTGACCTCCATCAGGGCAAATCGCATTGCTAAATAAAAAAAAATCATAATTAAAAATAATGAAAGGACAGGACTAGATACTTGAATGAGTATTATAATTATACTTCTGGGTAGCATTAAAGAAAGAAGTAAATACAATTTCTTGTTGCACCTACCTAAGCAATTTCTAGGTCCCATTCCAAAGGGCATGTGAGTAAAGTTGGTAATATCGGCCTTGTTCTCCGGCAGAAAACGATCTGGTAGAAATGCTTCTGGATCCGGCCAGTAACGAGGGTCGTGATGTAAACTCCAGAATGGGATTGTTACGTACTCGCCTGGATGTAGAGTCACGTTTGTGCCAGGGATTCTGTTAAAATAAACTTATTTTTAATATGTAAGAAGCTTAATGACTCACGAAATCATAATGACTTGATTGTAAACAAACCATACTACACGTAGGGTTAGAACCCGCGATCAGAGTCTTATAACTCCAGACCATCGCGTTAGCCACTGGGCGTCAGTCTGGAGTTTTAAGACTCTCTGATCGCGGGTTCTAACCCCACCTGTGGTATGATAAGCTTGATGACATTTCAGCTTACTGCAATGAAAGCTTTCAGAAACTGTCATTACCACAAAGAACATATTAAAGCCCATGTTTCAAAAATAAACTTGGAAAAACTACGTTTAGGGGAATGGAAGCAATAATTCGCTAGCTAAATCAAATTTCTGTTAAATGAAAGTTTTTGTAAATGTACGACCTACTTGAAAGTTTTGGTGCATTTTCGTTCACCAACGAATGAAGGCGGGTACAGTCTCAAAGTTTCTGTAAATAGAACAAAAATATTAAAATAATCAATCGCAGACTTATGCTCGTCCACAAACTAAAAGGTACTACATAAACATTACACACGCACAGCAGAGGTGGCAAGAAGAACTCACATGAGAAGAGCAAAGTTACTATTTATGGGTGATTTCAATCACAAGGAGATTGACTGGGAAAAACCTGGAGCCCCATGGAGGTCCCGAAACATGAAGAGCCAAGATGGTGGATGTGGTACTGGAAAGCCTCATGCATCAACATGTTAGTGACACTACCTGAGAGAGAGGTGAGGATGATCCAGCAAGACTGGACCCAGTATTCACTTTGAGTAATTCGGACATAAGTAAATTTATTCAGGTATACACAAATACAGTTACATAGAATTAACATACATAGCAGCATATGTGTAGAGAACTTAGGATGACCCAAAAAAGTCAGACTGACTTATTTCCATTGGGGTCCTTTTACCTTATTATTATAATATAAAGGTTAAAATATTTTCTTATTATTCTATAATGAAGATAACATCTTATTATCATACTAAAAAGACTATCTACTACACGAGGGTCATTAAGACTATCTACAATACGAGGGCCATTACTAGGAATATGGTAAAATTTACACGTATGTTAGCTAAAAAATAGAAAATCATTCCCCTCCCTTTCTGTAGCTACATTCATCAGACACCTTTTGGCACTCTTCTTGATCTGGTTCATGCTATGACTGGCTTTGACATGTGCGGGCAGTCTGTTCCATTCTTTTATTGCTGTACAATAAAAGGTGTTTGAAGCCTGGCCAATGACTGTGGGTACTACAAAGTTGTGCTCTCTCCCCCTAGTACTATGATTGCTGAGGTTCCCAACCTTGACAAAATTGTCAGCAAGATATTCTGGACACTGAGTAATTTTATATACATGATTTAGCTTCAGTTGTTTTACTCTGTCTTCAACATTCAGCATATCCAACTGCTGTAATTCATTCTGGCCTACATGTTCTCTTGGTCCCAACCCCAGGATGAATCTTACGATTTTGTTCTGGGTGATTTCCAGTCTATCTTTCATTTTTTTGGGTCAAGGCAGAGTACCATGAAGAGTAAGCGTAATCCATATGGCATTGTATAAGGGCTAGACATAGGGTCCTGCGAGCCTCAGTAGGTAGACACTGTGCTTGTCTATACAGGAACTTCAGTCTGGCATTCGCTTTCTTTACTACACTGTTCCCTATCAATTCTCCTGACATGCATGGGCCAAAGGGGATTCCCAGATATTTCACTGATGAAACCAAAGTGATGGGCTCCCCATTACATTGAACATTAAATTTATTTACCCTTCTCAGTTTATGTTTCGTGCCAAAGAGAATGGCTTCAGTTTTCCCGAGGTGTAATGATAGTTTGTCTGCTAACCATTTGCTGCAGGACTCCAGTTCCAGTGTTAAAACATTAGCTATATCTTGTGGGTCTTTACCTGTCACTAACAGAGCACTGTCATCTGCATACAGTAGGAGTTTGCACTTGACACTGATAGGCATGTCATTGACATAACATAAGAATAATAAGGGACTCAGAATACTACCTTGGGGAACTCCACATGCTATCGGCAGGGGTTCTGATTCCGTTTTGTTGATTTTGACAATTTGTCTCCTGTTGCTAAGGTAGGACTTAAACCAGTCTACAGAACCTATACCGATATCTTGAAGTTTCTTACATAATATATTGTGGTTGACAGTATCGAAGGCCTTTTGCAGGTCTAAGGTTACCATGCCTATGAGGTTCCCCTTTGACATTTCAGTTCTCATGTAATCCATCAGGTTAATTAGGGAGGTGTCGGTTGAGTAAGATCTTCTAAAGCCCGATTGATAGCTATGGAGAATGTTGTCATTAAGGTACTTAACTACTTGAGAGTACACCGCCCTCTCTAGTATTTTAGATATTATACTGAGTATACTAACAGGTCTATAGTTGCTGACATCAGACCTACTATTTTTCTTGAAGATAGGAGTAACTCTGGCCTCCTTGAACCCATCTGATACCTGGAGAGAGTTTCGGGGGTCAACGCCCCCGCGGCCCGGTCTGTGACCAGGCCTCCTGGTGGATCAGCGCCTGATCAACCAGGCTGTTGCTGCTGGCTGCACGCAAACCAACGTACGATACGGTATTAATGGTGACTGATAGATTTATTATGTGAGCAATAGGGATTGACAATTCAGAAGCACTATCTTTTAGGAACTTAGACGGGATGTTATCCGGGCCGGTGCTCTTAGTTGGGTTTAACCTGCTTAGTTCTTTTTGAATAAAGTCATGAGATACACTTACTAGTTGACAACTGTTTGGGGTTACCCCTTAATTGGTATAGTATGTTTGAAACTTATCAGAGTCTGTGTTAAAGGTATTTGATGCAGCTGGTAGTTTACTTACTAATGTTGATGCAACAGATGTGTAGTAGGAATTAAGGCAATTTGCCCCCTTAGATGTTTCGTGGCATACCTCGTTATCGATAATGAGTACTATGTTAGACCTAACTACTGGCTTATGGCTATACCCCAACTGTTTTAGTTGTTGCCAGAGCTTTCTGGGGTTAACTTATACTCTTCAATTTTTGAGCAATAGTGCTTTGCCTTTGCTCTTTTTATAAGTCTCTGCACTCTGTTCCTCACCCTTTGGAATTCATTTAGTGCTGCAATATCCTGTCTGTTTGCTTTAAATTTTTTTAGCAGCTGGTCTCTGAATTTCATATTATCTAATATCAAGGATATCATGTATGAAAGGCCCCTTGGAGCTAGTGATCATTTGGTTCTGTGCTTTGATTACATAGTTGAGCTACAAGTGGACAGGGTAGCTGTAACAGGAAGGGAAAACCAAACTACAAAACGGGGCTGAAGGGATGGTCTACACAGGCATGAGGAACTTCCTGGAAGACGTTCAGTGGGAGCGAGAACTGGCAGGAAGACCAGTAAAAGAAATGGACTATGTGACAACAAAATGCAAGGTGGCAGAGGAGAGGTTTGTTCCCAAGGGAAACAGAAATAATGGGAAGACCAGAACGAGTCCTTTGGGAGGCAAAAACAAAGTGCACTAGAGAATGGAAAAAGTACAAAGGACCAAGGAAAATAGATTAGCTGAAGAGCCAAAAACGAATATGCATAGATAAGAAGGGAGGTTCAGAGACAATGCGAAAACGACATAGCATCAAAAGTCAAGTCTGACCCGAAGCTGCTGTACAGCCACATCAGGAGGAACACAACAGCCAAGGATCAGGTAATCAGGCTGAAGAAGGATAGTGAGAAGTTCACAAGAAACGACCAAGAAGTGAGGAGCTCAACATGAGATTTAAAAAAGTATTTATAGTGAAGACAGGAGGGTCTCTGGGAAATCAGAATAGGGAGGTACACCAACAAAGGGATACACATACAAGTGCTGGATGAAATACACTCAACCGAGGAGGAGTTGAAGAAGCTGCTATGTGAACTAGATACCTCAAAGAGTCTGGGAATGGACATCTCTCCATGGGCCCTTAGAGAGGGAGCAGAGATGCAGTGTGTGCCACTAACAAAAATGTTCAACACATCCATTGAATCTGGGCAACTACCTGAGGTATGGAAGATGGCAAATGTAGCCCCAATTTTTAGAAAGGAGACAGACACGAGGTATTAAACTACAGATGTGTGTCACTGAAGTGTATGGTATGCAAAGTCATGGAGAAGATTATCAGGAGGAAAGTGGTGGAACACCTAGAAAGAAACAAGCTTATAAACGACAACCAGCACGGTTTGAGGGAAGGAAAATCTTGTGTCACAAACCTACTGGAATTTTGTGACAAGGTAATGGAAGTAAGGCATGAGAGAGACGGGTGGATAGACCTCAGACAGAGTATAGTCTAGGTGGCCAAAGACTGCAAACCTCACTCAAGGAAAACGATTTTGGGGTGAGTATAATACCGAGCACATCTTCTGAGGTGCACATCAACCAGATAACTGCTGTAGCATACGGGCGTCTGGTAAACCTAAGAACAGTGTTCCGATACCTGAGTAAGGAATCATTCAAGACTCTGTACACCGTGTACGTCAGGCCCATATCGGGGTATGCAGCACCTGTTTGGAAACCACACCTGGTCAAGCAGGCACTTCAGGAAATTAGAGAAAGCGGAAAGGTTTGCAACAAGACTGGCCCCAGAGCTAAGGGGATTGTCCTATGAAGAAAGGTTAAGGTAAATCGGCCTGAAGACACTGGAGAACAGGAGGGTTAGGGGAGACATGACAACGACATATAAAAGACTCCGAGGAATTGAGAAGGTGGACAAAGACAGGACAGATGGGACACAGAAACAATGAGTCACAATTTGAAGTTGAAGACTCCGACATATCAAAGGTATGCTAGGATGTATTTTTTCAGAGTTGTCAGGAAGTGGAATAGTCTAGAAAGTGACTTAGTGGAGGCAGGAACCATACATAGTTTTAAGACAAGGTATGATAAAGCTCATGGAGCAGGAAGAGAGAGGACCTAGTAACGATTCATGGTACGTTATGAGGTATCACAGTGGGCGCCTGTGACGAGCGGGGTCCCACAAGGTTCAGTGCAGGGACCAGTGTTATTCCTGGTATACGTGAATGACATGACAGAAGGGAAAGAATCAGAAGTTTCCCTGTTTGCAGATGATGTGAAATTATTGAGGAGAATTAAAACAGATACGGATCAGACAGGCCTACAGTTGCTGAACAGGCTGGACACCAGGTCCAGCATCTGGCTCCTAGAATTTAACACTGCCAAAATGCAAAGTCATGAAGATCGGAAAAGGGCAAAGAAGACCACAGACAGAGTATAGGTTAGGCGGCCAAAGACTACAAACCTCACTCAAGGAGAAAGATCTAGGGGTGAGTATAATACCTAACACGTCGCCGGAAACACACTTAACCAGATAACTGCTGCAGCATATGGGCGTCTGGCAAACCTGAGAAGAGCTTTCTGATACCTCAGTAAGGAATCGTTCAAAACTCTATACACTGTGTACGTCAGGCCCATACTGGAGTACACAGCACCAGTTTGGAACCCACACCTGGTCAAGCACATCAAGAAATGAGAGAAATTGCAAAGGTTTGCAACAAGGCTAGTTCCGGAGCTCAGGGGAATGTCCTACGAGGAAAGGTTAAGGGAAATCTGTCTGACGACACTGGAGGACAGGAGGGTCAGGGGAGATATGATAACAGCATACAAAATACCGCGTGGAATAGATAAGGAGGACAGGGATAGGATGTTCCAGAGACGGGACACAGAAACAAGGGGTCACAATTGGAAGCTGAAGACTCGGATGAGGCAAAGGGATATTAGAAAGTATTTATTCAGCGACAGAGTTGTTAGGAAGTGGAATAGTCTGGCAAGCGATGTAGTGGAGGGAGGAGCCATACATAGTTTTAAGACGAGGTATGATAAAGCTCATGGAGCAGAGAGGAGGAGGACCCAGTAGCGGTCAGTGAAGAGGCGGGTCCAGGAGCTGAGTCTCGGCCCCTGCAACCACAATTAGGTGAGTACACACACAGGAACCATACACAGCTTTAAGCCGAGATATGATAAAGCTCATGGAGCAGGGGGAGAGAGGACCTAGTACCGATCAGTGAAGAGCGGGTCCAGGAGCTGAGTATCGACCCCAGCAACCACAAATAGGCGAGTACAAATAGGTGAGTACACATAGTTACACTCATTTACACATACACACACACAGGTTGAGGGAAATCGGCCTGACAACACTGGAGGCTAGGAGGGTCAAGGGAGACATGATAACGACATATAAAATACTGCGCAGAATAGACGAGGTGGACAAAGACGGGATGTTCCAGAGATGGGACACAGACACAAGAGGTCACAATTGGAAGTTGAAGACTCAGATGAATCAAAGGGATGTTAGGAAGTATTTCTTCAGTCATAGAGTAGTCAGGCCGGGAATAGCCTAGAAAGTGATGTAGGGGGGAGGCAGGAAACCCATAAAAAATTTTAAGGGCGGGGTATGATAAGCTCAGGGCGGGGAGAGGGGACCTAGTAGCATTCACGAAGAGGCGGGGCCGGAGCTGTGAGTCGCCCCCAAAACCCACAAATAGGGAGTACAAATAGGTGATACACCTACACCCTTACACCCCAAATACACATTTATTCTTCCCTTTAAAAAAACCCCTACAGATCCAACAATCACTTTTACCCGAACAAACTGGGGTAGCGCTGTTTCAGTTTTGAAAAATTTCTCTGTGCGCGGTCGACACAAAGCACACTCAAAAGTCTTTTATTAAATGTTTTACTTTCTTTTTTTTTAAATAATTTTATGAAAAAATTACTATGTTAATTTTACCAAATATTTTAAGAACTAAGGGGGGGACAAGTGCCCCTTACTAGAGCGGGGAAAAAAGTTGGCGTGGGGAATGCAAAAGGTTATCACCCCTTGTCTGAAAATTTTCTCTATATTGAATTTTAGCCTCTCTTTTTTTTTTTTGTATCGGCTCATTTTTTTCTTAACTTTTTGACTTATTCAGACTCAATTTGGGAAAAGTTAAAAATACATTTTCTCTCAGAGATGTTGGTGTAAGCAGGAAAAGCCCAGCCTCCCGTTAACAAAAGTATTTAAAAGAGAGGATTCAGTTTTCTTACCATTGAGGTTCCAACCTCGTAAACCCTTTCTTACCTCATTTTAGGTGTTGTTTGTTTTGGTTATCATTTCATTTTTCATTTTGTATAAAAAAAGGGTATAAAAAACCGAAAATATAAAAGTTTTAGACACAAGGCAACATCGGAATCTTTTTTGTAGACTTTTTCGCCACCATCCATCCATTGAAACTTCGTGTCAAAATTTCATCTTTATTTCTGTACAATTTTCGGGGTTAAATTTTTTTCCTTTTTACTTTCTACGGGAGAAAATCCACTACTCTTTTATTCCCGGAAACAAACCCTTTACAAAAAAAATTAAATATGGGTTTCTATGAAATATTCCAAAAATAAAAAAAATTGTTCAATAAAAAACGAACACCCCAGGATCTTTTCACCCTGAACAAGCATCGAGAAATTTTGCTTCCCTATGCCCTGGTAGGTAACAGCGCCCCTGTTCCCGAACCATGTGCGCACCTCCTGGCGGAGACGCGCTGGTGTACAGGGGCTTGGGCCGAAGGAAAGACGAGAAGGGGAGTGTTGAAGCAGTGGGGTCGTACCCGATTAAGAAGAGCACACATTTTCCACAATCCTGTGTCCGTAACACTGTAATGTTATTACATATTATTCCTGAAAGATTTTATTTTTTAAAAGAAAAGTAAACTTTCTGGGAAATAATTTTTTAAAAGGCCCCTAATGAGGGGTTACTGAAAAGCCACTTTTGCAAAAAGGATTTTTTTCTATGATTTCGTCGTGCAGGACTGAGAGTTAAACTGATTTATTTTTTTCACCTTTTACATAGAACGTGGAAATATTTAAGCAAATAACAAGGCCAAGAGAAAACCCCAATACTTTCTCATATATAAAAAAATTTCCAGGTTACAAAGTTTGTCGATACCCGGACACAGCATCTTTTTTACCGAGAAAAAAATTTCCAGTTTCCTCTTAAAATGTAGTGTAGAAAACCTTAACGGAATTCTGGAATAAGGCCACATTTGTTTTTTTATTCTTTATTCAGTGAGCTGAAGGTTTTGTTGGGACTTTTTCCCGGCCCGTTTTAAATGTTTAACATCCATTTTTTAAAAAGGCAAGGTACTAAAATCCCCAGTATTTAATTTTTTTATTTTTTTTTTTTTATTTTCCCAAATTTGGCAACATACGGGAACAAAAAAAAACAAAACTAAACCCAAACCATTATATATGCATACTTACCGGGTTTAAAATCTTAATTACAACAATGTTATTAAATTTTTTTTATAACAAAAGAACGTGCCCAAACATACACCTCTCTAACTTAAATCAGATAAAACAAAAGAAAAATAAATTAAAGCCAATTATTACAAAAAGGTCAAATTTCATTCAGTTTTTTATATTCGGTTGGTAGTTATTTTTAAAAAAATAAAGTTAATTTTGGGTTTTGGTTTAAAAATTTTTTTTAATAATTTGAAAACTTTAAGATATCATTTAAAGCATTTATCTAATTATTTTTTTGGGGAAAGAATAATCTTTGAAAGAATTGAATTAAAACGGGCCCCTTTTAACGGGAATGAAACCAAATTTTTACCTTTTATGTCAGATTTTTCATATTGAGATGGGCCCGAGGAAAATAAAAATGATCTTCCTTTTTTTCATTTTCGTTGAGTTCAAAAGTTTTTTGGGGAGGGTAAACAAGAAAGGTTTCATTAGTAAAGGGCAAATAAATATGTTTTGAGGGATAGGGGTTTTGTTTTGAATATTGTGGATTTCCCTTTTGGATTTGTTTTCCAAATAGCCTTTTGTTGGGTAAATTATGTTTAGATGGAAGTGTTGAAATGAACAAATTCCAATGGGAATAGGGGAAAAAGAGATTATAGGGGAAGGGTGAGGGTTTTGTGTATTGATAGTATGCCCCCTTTGGAAAATTTTTAAATTTGAGTTTTGTTGAAAATTTGGTCAAATTTAATTTTTTTTAAAAATTTTTCCCCCTTTATTTTTTTGTGATAGGTGACCCCATTTATCATTATTTTAAGGGGGACACTGTAGCTCTGTTACCAAAAACTGAATGAAGTAGGTTTTTGTCAATTTTTTAGTGAAAGTTTGTTAGTCCTAAATCCAGTAGATTTTTTTCTGTAATTCGTATTTACAGAAATTGGCTACGTGATTTTGGGCTCGGGTGAGAAAAAGACGTAGGTAGTTTTTCATCTGCAAATAGTGGGGGTTTTTGGAGTAATTGCGAAGCTTTTGGGAAAGGGGCCCTTTAAATGTATGGGAGAAAGAAAAAGGGGGCCAAGGCACCCCCCCTTGGGGGAAAACCAACTGTAATTGGTTGTGCAGAAGATTTTTCCCCCCCATTTGCTACACATTTTTGGCTTTTTGTTGCTGGGGTAAGACTTGAGGATTAGGGAGTGCCCTTTTAATACCAAAGTGGAAAATTTTTCCCCGTGGAGCAATTCATGGCAACTGTATCAAAACTTTAGGGTAATCAATGAAAAATCCCCATTTGGGAAACTTTTTTTTTCCTCTATTGCAGTGTATATATTTTTCTAGAAATGGGGAAAAATTAGCACATTAGTATTTTTTTTAAAGGCCTAAACCCAAAAATTGGCAGGGGTTTTTGGTATTTTTTGGGAGAAAAGGGTGGGAGAAATTTTTCTTTTAAATAAATTTAATTTTTTTCAAAGATTTTTGAGAAAAGGGTGTAATTTTGGATTTTGGGCCTATAGTTTTTTCAACTTTTTCCCTGGTCTCCCCCCTTTTTGTGGATCGGGGTGCCCCTTTTGCATTTTGAACTGTGGGGAAAGGGTGGGGGATTCAAGGGTTTTTTTTAAAAGAGTGTTGCAATATTGGTGATAGCATTTGTGACATTTTTTTATATAAGGGGTGGAAAGGGTATTTAAACCCCTTTGGCCTTTTTTTTTAGTGCGTTGAAATAAGGGAGATTTCGTAGGGTTTTTCCCGGACTGGGAAACAGTGTTTTCGGTATTGCCGGTGAGGTAGTTTTTTTGGGGGGGGTATCGAGTTTGGGGTTTTTATTGGAAAGGGTTTTGCCCTATGGGTGGAAAGAAATCATTGGTCTGTTTCTGTTTCTGTTGGTGGGAGTTGGGTTCATCTGTTTTTGCTAATTTTTTTTTCCGCTTTTTTCGTGTTATCTTTTTTTTTTCCCAGAATTTCTGATAGGGTTTTCCCCAGGTTTTTTTTTTATATCACCCCCCCGAAAAGTTGGAAAAAATCTTTTTCCATAATAAAAAATTTTTTTTTGCCCTTCTTACCCAAGGCCCGGGTTTTAGGTTGACGGAAAACGTTTTTTTTGGGTCTCTGGTTATGTGACCCATTCGGGTACTTTTTTTTCATATTGGTGTTTTGTATTTATGGTTTTTGAAATGCGGGGTGTTGGGCCGGGGAAACTGTTCAGCCCCTCTTTGCTGTCATCTGTTTATTTTTTTTTAGGGCGGGTGTTGTTTTAGAGGTTTTGGGGTTTTTTTTTTTAGAAAATTATTAAACATTCGTCAAAATCTTTATGGGTTTTTTCAAAGCTCTTTGGCCAATCAATGTTTGCAAATTGCTGTTGGAAGTTTTTAAAAATGGCTGCCTCATTTTTGAAGTCTAAAAGGGGACTTTAGTAGTGTCTTGGGGTATTCCCCCAAAATTTTTTGTTATGGGGAAAAGGTAGGGTAGGGGCCCCTTGTGAAATTAAACTGAAATTTAAATGCCGATTTTAAAGGGGTAGGGTTTTGGGTCCAAAATTGGTCAAGTGGGGAAACACTAGTCTCTGTAACTCTTTTTAGGTTTTTTTTACTTTTTTTGGGAGTAACATCAGTTACTCTTTGTTTTTGTGAATTCAGTAAACGTGGGGGCCCCTGGTCTTCCCAGGAATTTATTTTTGGAAGTCACCGAGAAAGTAAGTGATCTTTGTTCATGCGTGCATCAGTTATCATACCCCTAGTTTTTGATAAATTGGCAAAATTTTTTTACTGGGAACTCTGTAATTTTACCCAATGTAAGGGGTTTTTTGGGTAGGTACTTTGATTTGAATTTGCTATTATAAAATTCCCCATGTTCTTTCCCTTGTCAAGATTAGTATACATTCTAGTTGGTTGATTATTAAGGCTGTGCCACCCCCTTTTTGTTTCTGGCCAAACAGTTGTGTATGGCTGTGAAAAACCAAATGGCATAGACACCCTGTACACCCGGCTTTACCAGGTTTCATTTAAGTGTAATGATGGACATTTTGGCATGTAAGGAATTATAATGCTATGAGGTAAACGAAATGCTTCTTAAAATCTATATTGTATTTAAAAATATAGTTATGTAGTTGTTGGCACTGAGAATTTCCCTTTTGGTTTTTTTCTGCAGTTAGTAATTAAATTTAAAACTGTTTAAATTCTTTTAAGTCATTAAAAAAAGGGGGTTGGGTACGGACAATGCTTGTAATCATAAGTTTTTGTAGTGAACCCATAGTTTTAAAATTAAGTATAAAACAAAGTAAATAGCCCTTAAGCAAAAATAGCACCTGGATTTTTTAAACAAATGTAAAAAAAATTTGAGCAAAGGGGGCTAATACAAATAAAGTGATGACAAAAAGGGGAGCGGGGGAAAAATAGTAGGTAGTACTATAAAGGAAATTTTTTTAAAAGTTAGAATTATAGTAAAAAAATTTATAATATAAAAGGCCCCAAATTTTGGTTGGGGTGCCCCAAAAAAGGGTGGTAATCAAAAAAATGAGCTTTGGAATATAATGGCAAAATTGAACTTTTTCCTACTTTAGCACCTAAGAATTGCACCCCTTTATTTTTTTTAAAATTTTGGGAAAATTAAAAATAGGATAGTTTTTTATAAAGCTAAAAAAAAGGAGAAAACATATAAGGGACTAAAATTAAGTAATGGTAAGCCCAAAAATTTAAAAAGGCCGATGGGGAGGAATTAAAAAAAAACTTATAATATAAAAATACAATTTTTAAATTTAGTAAATTTTCAATTGCACTAGAGTCTGGATAGGTTGTTGACAAGATCAAGATTATAACTAGATTTAAATTGACAAAAAAAAATTCACAGTTTAAAATACCAAAAGAATAATAAAAAAAATAACAAAGGTAATGTCCCCTTTATTTTTAAAATGATAGTAAAGGGTAACAGGTACACGGTTAAAAAGGGATAAAAAAAGGGTTGGGGTTTTAATAAAAAAACTTTAAAATTTTTCTACAAAATGTTATGAAAGTTAAAAAAAAATTTTAATGTACAAAATTAAAATTGACTGGTATAAAATGGGTTTAATTAAAAATTTTTGGGAAGTAATAAATTTATTAAAAAAAAAGTGAAAAAATTTTAATTTTTTTTTCATTCAAAATTGCCCCTGGTAGTTTACTTAGGTTATAAAAACAGTACAAGGGAATTAAGAGTAATCTAGGATATTTAAAAGTGGTAAAAAAAACCCGTAAAGGTAAAAAGACAATTAAAAAATTATTTAAAAAATCAAAAATTTTAAGATAAATTTTAAATTTTGTAAAAATTTTAATTTTTTTTAAATTTTTGTAAATAATATCAATTTATATTTTTTAAAAAAAAAAAATGAGGGAGTAATATGGACAGAGAAAGTATCAAAATTTGCTAAGTTTTAAAAAACGAACAATAGTAAAAAAACAAAATCACATAAGGTGACCTATCTTATATAAAAACACAAAAATGAGGTTTGTTGATTATTTAAATTTCTAAGAAAATTGGGACAAAAGAAAATTTAACAATTAAAAGGGGCAAAACTACACTAAAACTACGTAGGCTTTTTTAGTTGGACATTGTTTTTGTTTATTCTCTGTAAGATTGGTTTTCCCTGAGAAACTGTAGATCATTCTCCCTTCGTTATTGTGTACAGTTACCTACATTTTTTTTCCCCAACTAAAAATTTTCCCATCCCGTGTGAAGCATTGGTGTAAATTTGTCATTATTTTCCCCCCTTAATTTTCGACTTTTTAAAACAAAAGGTTTTTGGGCGTTTTTTTGGGAAAACCGTTTTTTATAAAACCTTTTCTTTAAATTTAAAAGATGGCCCTTTAAAAAGTCCCCTTTTTTTTTGTCATGTAGTGGAATCCAAAACAAAAACACTTTTTTTTACCATGGGATCCTAGTAAACCCGGGTTTTTTTTATTTCTGACTCTGGTTTCAATAACACTTGTTTGGTCCTTTATGGGTCTGCAAGTAATTTTTTTAAAATGTTTTTTTTGGTTCAAATCACGGGGAAAAAATGGACTTTTTAACCCATTTTACTTTCGCCGATAGTTTATCTTGTTTAGTTTTTTCTTCTTGGGAGCAAAGTAGTCACTGAACTGGTTATCTAAGTTGTTTTTTCTTCCATTCTTTTTAACCGCTTTTTTCAACCCCTTTTTTATTTTAAAAGATAATTTTTTGTTGGGGAAGGCCCATCTAAGACTTCCCGGATGGTCTTGGGCACATTAGTCGTTTTTCCCGGTGTTTTAAAAACTTTTGTTCAAACTGAGGGAATTTTGGTTTTTTGAGTTTTTGTCAAACCTGGTGTCCTTGTTTTTTCTAGCGTCTCTCGAAGATTCATATTTTTTAATAACTAAATTGGAGATCCCTGAATTTAGGGGATCTGGATCGTTGGTCATACCGAGAGACTACTTGGTAAAGGTTTTTAATCCGGGGAAGAGAGGGGAGGATGGGCTGGGCAGCCATGGTTTTTTGTTATTGTTGTGGTGGGCCTTTAAATGGGGGTGATTTGGGGTGGTTGCTGGGCCGGCCTCCTCCTACTACACTTGTGAATTTGGATTTTTTTCGGGGGTTTTCTTGCTGGGGGTTGGGGCTGTTTTTCCCCTTTTAAATTGGCGCCTCATAATACTACAGGAAATTTTTGAATTTTAAAAAAAGTTTTAAATATACAAAGCTTTGGGTTTTCGTTTTTCGGGTGGGAGCGGGGGGTTTTTACCCGGGGGATTTTCAGTCTTCCCTTTTAAACTCTATTTTTTTTTTTTATTTGTAGGTTTCACTGTTGGTAATCTTTGGTCATTCTGGGGCTACTTTTGGGTTTTGCAGTTTTTTCTTGTAACAGGGCAACATAGGGGCATGGTAAACTCTGGATTTTTGGGGAAAAGTACGGAGCTTGGGGGAAATCGCTTTCCGGGGCCGCCGCGCCTGAGTAATGAATGCAAAAAACAAAAGAAGATTTTTTTTTATAACCCCCAGCCCCAAAAAATGCCCTCCACATATACTATAAGGGAGCAAATTTTTACCCAAAACCGTCCTTTCTTTACATATACTATTTAATCAATAATAGGGGTTTTTAATCGTTACCCCCAAATAAGGCTAAATATATAAGTGAAAAGATAAAAGTTTTTTTAACAGTTTTATCTGCCCACAGTTGGGAAAGGGCGATCGAGGTGGGAACGTTAATAAAACCTTTTTTATAGTGTTCTTCAGAGGGAAATACTTACAGATTACCATAGTAACCACAGTGTGATGGGGGCCCAGTCCCTGGACCCATTATGTACCTCTGTAATCTGTAAATACCTTCGCAACTTGTCATGATTGTGACCAGATCTACCTGGAGTTCATTACCTTTGTAACTAGTTCAGCTATCATAAATTGGGGCCCAGTCCCTGGACCCATTATGTACCTCTGTAATCTTCTGACTACCACCCACAGGATGGGTATAACTACCGCCCACAAGATGGGTATGACTACCGCCCACAGGATGGGTGTGGGGTGCATAATAAACATATTAAACTATATATATATATCCCACGCGAGTTTAATGTTTAATATGAAAATAATAATGCAAGAAGTTTCAGAGTATGACATTAAAATTCAATTAGATGTCAGTACTGACCTTGCTTAGATGGGGTGATGGATAGGTTTTCGGTTCCATCGAGGCTGTCAGTGGTGGACTGTTTGAGGGTTGTAGCTGCTGTCTTAGCAGTGGTGAGCTGGTCATTGTCAGCTTGTGCATCCAAAAGAAGGTCTAAATAATCGCCCCTTCTCTGGCTTTGTTTCCTGGCAGCTATAGTCTGCTCTACAACACTTTCGAAAAATCTGAGAGCAGTTGTCTCTAATTTTAGCCTCAGACTGTTAAAAATCCTTGGGGAAATATTTAAAAGACCAAATTTAATGGTTTTTATGAGTGAAAAAGCAAAGAATATTTCTGCTTGTCTGGCAAACTCTGCTTTCTCGTTCTTAAAGGAATCACATTCAATACCAAAAGCGCAGGAAGCAATGGTGTCCATTGTAAACAATCCGAAGTTTACTTTCATATCAGTATAAGGTTTCTTAGCAGCTTCTTGAAGAGTAAAGGAAACAAGAACGTCGGCCTTGTCAGTGATGAGAGGGAACATGACACGCATCTTACCCGAGGTGAAAGTGGGAGTCATTATGGAACGAAGGGCTTTCCACTCGTCTCCTGATTTGTTGAAAACCATTTCATTAATAAGGCTTCCTTCTTCCGCCAGAAACTGCCGACGGTCAACAAAATGATCAAAGTTCTTAACAAAGATGTTTTTGAGAAGGTCAGGATCACCGATCATCAAAACAGGACGAAATATTTCGTACATACCACATAGTGAGGAGCCACCATACTTAGAGTACACCTGTAAACATTAGAATATTGTCACAAGTTGAGTGTATCCATTTCCATACTCTCACCACTTCCAGACGTAATTCTTACAAGTTATAATAATTAATATTTTTCTTTAGTCAAATATTTGTTTAAAAGGAAATATATATATTGTAATCAAATGATGAAATTCATTTAAGATATTTTGATAAGAGCATCAAGTGGAGAATACTAACCTCATTAAGATACTCCCATCGAGCCTGGGTTAATGATAACTGCTTGTGCACATGACCCAGGAATGGTACGAAGGGCGGGGTAGGAACTCCGAAGGTCGACCAA
>NC_069487.1:24917754-24951208 GCF_026875155.1 Cherax quadricarinatus | reverse complement strand
CCCAAAAAAAATCAACAGAGTGACTTATTTCCATTGGGGTAAACTGTGTGGAGTATAATAACAAGAGTATTAAGAGGTAAACTGCTCTATTTCACTATGATATCAGCTCATTTTCAACTAACTAGCGATGAGTCTACAGAGTTTTTTACAATCATCTCTGATTTTTTTTTTTATAAACAGAGCTGTAAGGTCAGCAGTGGTCAGTCATCTGCAAAGAATTCCTGCTTGTGAAAAATATTTTAGCTATGTTTAAACTAGATGTAGACACTGCTTCAGTATCTCCTCCTTCCTCTGTGTTATACTTATGATAACTCCACACCTTCTATCATTAAGCTCCGAATTCTCTGCATAACATTCACTCCACTCTTTGCCCTCAAACACAGCGTCTTCACTACCGCCTCCAGCCTCCTCACTGCGACACTTGTTGACATCTCTCAGTTACATATGTTGTCAGTAAAGTGTTGGCCGCTGGAAACAGAGCTGAGAGGACGCACTTAGGTCTCCTTTTACACGCGATGTTGCAATAAATTTTATTTCCATTTAGCTAAGACCAATCAATGACATGCCAGCAATTTTAAATTGTTTTTGTAACTGTTACTCAGGGACTCGTGTACTTTTTAGTACATTTCTCACATGTATATACTTGAAGGAGTTCACAGATCTCCAGAGTCATCCTTCATCTCATTTTTCTGTCAGCTGCTGTCTGGCTGGAAGACAGTTTTCTCAGGGATTACCTGGAGAGTTTACCTGGAGAGAGTTCCGGGGGTCAACGCCCCCGCGGCCCAGTCTGTGACCAGGCCTCCTGGTGGATCAGAGCCTGATCAACCAGGCTGAAGCTACAGGTTAGGTAAGGATGATGATGATCCCTTCACAATAACACACTGTTCACTAGACATTCTGATAATACCATGTATCCACACACAGATATGCCTATGGTTGGGCTGTCACTTTCCTGTATAAATGTAATACTAACACCTCTCTGTTCATTATACATTTGATCCGTGTTACATATTATGAGTAATGATGCTATATATGTTCAAAGTTATTTTAGTTCATTAGTTATATCAAGTGAAACATTGATTTCTCGGACAGCGAAGAACCTGAAACAACTATAATTTGCATAAAAAAAACCATACCACGAGTGGGGTTAGAACCCCTCGATTAGAGTCACAAAACTCCAGACCGACGCGTTAGCCACTGTACCATGTTAACTTACATACTACTAAACCTACAAATGCTAACTGAAGGAGGTGGTGATAACAGTGGTGGAAGAGGCCAGATAACACTGACTACACTTACTTTAGTGAAGGACTGAGCAGTAAGAGTGGCAGCAGAAGCTGAGAAGGAGAGTACTGTGACACAGACAATGATCATCTTCTGCCACACTGCTCGATCTTCTGTACCGAAACACTTCATTCTGTCTAAAACAGAAGTTTTCCTTAGTGAAAATTAAAATAATATTTCAGGTATAACCTGATTAACGTAGATGTATTAAATAACATAATATTAAATAATGTGAGTTAAAAAGAGGCTTCAGATAAAGCAAGTTACTCAAATTTCGAAATTTAATTTTGAATATCATGCATTTTTTATGCATAAGATTGAATTAAATCAAAAGAACATAACATTGACGAGATGATAATAAGACACCTGTGCAATACCTGTGTAACACCTGTGTAACACCAGAGTAACACCTGGTTGCTGCTTTTAGAGACATTTAATCTATGAATTAGACACATGTGCAACATTTGGGTATCTTTAATGAGGAAATGTTTCGCCACACAGTGGCTTCATCAGTCCATACAAAGGAGAATGGTGAAAAACAGGAGGAGTTTGAGGTAATCAGTCCCTTAGCCTTGAGTCGATGTAATCAGTCTATCAATCTTGAAAAGAATGCAGCGTAAGTGCGAGAAAGTGGCTTATATATTGTACAAAGGTGAGGTACAGCAGTCGTAGGTGGTATCACATTGACAAATCCAAATGTGGAAGTAGGTCATGACTAAAGGTTAGACAAGTGAAAAATTCCCTGTATTAAGATCACAAGATGTTGCAGTGTCTGATAGGAATGTAGAGAAATGGTTGCATATGTGTCTAATTTATCAACTTGTCGGTTCTCTGAACCATTTCTCTATATTCCTGACAGACACGGCAACATCTTGGTAATCCCACTTATTGTGTTGTCTCAGTGTACTCGTGGCGCCGCTGCTTTTCATTGGGGGTAATGATGCATCTCCTGCCGATGTCACTGAAAAAAAGGTTGGTCTAGACTTAAACTCTGGACCTGAAGCACAGTGTCTCAGGAAACACAACCTTCAGGAAATGTTAGAAACCACTAGTTCTAAATATGATTCTGTGAACAGAGTTGCAGTGAGTTACGGGATGTGTCTTCCAGCTCAATAACACATAGTCTACTCTTAACGAACAGAGGAGATCAGTTTTTCTTCCGGACAAAGAAGAGAGGAGAGGTGTTGCTTCGATGATATCCAGCCAGTAAGAGAGAGAGAGACAGATAAAGAGAGAGAGAAGCAACGCTGCAAGTACGAAATCAGCCTTTGTACCGGCTTACCACACACCCCTCAATAATTATTGGGGGGCGTATGGTAAGTGACAGAGCAGTTTAGCTGCACGGGCAGCCAAATAAAAATTATAATTTGAAAGCACACAGTGTAGTTCATGCATGACATCCTACCTATAAAGCAGCTAATACAATTAAGCATTTTTTATGTAGCTATTAACGAGAATAACATTAGGAATATAATATTAGATGATAAAGGATATGCACCAAAATAAATGAATAATTTTTTCTGAAGACGACACACACACACACACACACACACACACACACACACACACACACACACACCCACACACACACACACACACAAATCCCAACACTTGATGAAGTATCAATTACTCAGTAATCCTTAAGAGCTAAAATTTACTAACTCTTGCTTGAATATCACTCTATCAACAATGCTCAACCATCTTCCTAAAATTCCACTTATCTCGAATCATATATCTGGCATAAGTACCATTTGATATTTGTAACCTTTCTTACACAGTAAAAATAATTCACTTAACCATATTAAATTTATTTATTTAATGTTTCTGATATGTGTATCACAAAGCCTCGTGTTGACATTCCTTTCCATTAAGGTTTTAGTCTTGATCCACAAACTTTCTCACCAAATTATATTCTGTTTATCATGCATTTATTTGTAAAATACAACTTTTGTATACATCTGTGTATCATGTTGATGTTATTAATGTAATTCTGTTTATGACTATAAAGTCAAATATATAAATATTGCTTTATACCGAAGTGTTTTCTGCATGTTAAGGTGTATTTAATTTATTATTCTGTCTCTGGCACACTGCTAGTTGTTTTATTGATATGTATTACTGCTATATTATTAGTGAATAACAGTATGGTACACAATAACAACAGGTTGGTAAGACACAGGCAACAGTTAGACGTATTTAATCCGAAACGTATCGTCTACACATTAGGCTTCTTCAAGTCTTCAGCCTACTTTCTGTACTCGACTGAAGAAGATTTAGACAAATGTGCAATATCTGGGTATTTTTATTGTAGAAGTTTCGCCATCCAGGGGCTTTATCAAAAGATGAGGTAATCAGTCCCTCAGCCTTGGAGTTGGTGTGAAGAGGGACTGATTACCTGATCTTTTGTATAGTTCACTGTCTTCAATTAAAGATGTAACTAGCCACTGGATGGGAACATGCTAATCTTCTTCACTGTAGAAATAGCTAAGACTGAAGAAGCCTACTGTGTAGACGATACGTTTCGGATTAAACATGCCTAACTGTTGGCTATGTGTCTAACAATATTATTAGTCTTTACCCCTGTTGCATTTTGTTTATTGACTGTATAACTACAGTCATGTTATTCTGTTAGCTAAGTTGATTATTTACACTCTGGTGTCTAATTATACCATCTTCTATAATATTTTCTACGTACCTATTATATATATTTTTAGCACACTCGTTTATATTTATAATTCATTTTCTGATTAATTTTAATCGGTTTTTACAGTCTCAAATTTTGGCAATTTGATTTATTTATACTACCATTAATAGTGCCGCATCTGACTCTTAAACTGCAATAAATAGGATTATTTTTTTTATATTTACACACTGGTACTTTGGATTATATTTTTTTCACTTGCATCACATTTTATCTTCGTGTTATATTCCATTATATTTAATTAATATTTTAGTGAGCGTATTGTTACTATATACAAAGTTAAACTAACCTACCATCTTTATTTTTTTAATTTAAAATATTTTCAGTTCTGCTGCAATATTCTCTATAATCTTTTCCAATTATTTCATTTAGATTTATTTTAAGACTCAAATTATCTTAGAGATGCGACTCATCCTTCCTCTGATATTCCGTATTGTACAGTACAGTTCACTATCATAAGATTCTTGTGCAGAATTTAGGAATCTTCATTCAGGAAATATTTCTCCAGCAGTAACTTCCTCAGTTTAGTCGAGAAGAACACAGGAAGATAAGGTAATTTTTGTGTAATATTCCACTGTTCTTCTCTGTACTGAACTTATGAAGTCATTGACTGGTGAAATGTTTTTAGAATAATTCCGAAAATGTTGAACAAGATATTCGTTTGTCAGTTTTCTAAAATCATTTATATGAATGTTAATATTGATCCTTAACGCAGTTTACTATGATTATTTAAGACCAACACAGTTAGCCAAATAAGAATTATAGTACTGTGGTTGTAGTGGTAGTACTGTGGTTGAGGGTAGTTTTTGGGTTGTGGGTATACTGTGGTTGAGGGGTGTACTGGGGTTGTAGGTATACTGTGGTTTTTAGTGGTTAGGGGTTTTAGGGTGTACTGTGGTTTTTTGGTAGTACTGTGGTTGAAATGGTAGTACGTGGTTGTAGGGGAGTACTGGGGTTGTATGGTGTATTTGGGGTTTGAGTGGTATCGTGGTTGTAGGGGGTTGTACTGGGGGTTGTAGGGGTAGTACGTGGTTGTAGGGGTAGTATGTGGTTGTAGGGTATACTGGGGTTGTAGTTAGTACTGGGGTTGTGGGGGTAGACTGGGGTTTAGTGGTGTACTGGGTTGTAGTGGTAGTACTGTGGGTTGTAGCTGGGTTATTTAAACGTGGTTGTAGTGGAAGTACGTGGTTTGTGGTTAGTACTGTGGTTTAGGGAGACTGGGGTTTTATTTGGTATACGTGGTTGTAGTGGAGTACTGGTTGTAGGGGTATTACGGGTTTGTAGTGGAAATACTGTGGTTTAGTGGTAGTACTGTGGTTTTAGTGGTAGTACGTTGGTTGTAGGGGGTATACTGTGTTGTTGGTAGTACTGTGGTTGTAGGGGTAGAAATGTGGTTGTAGGGGTATACTGTGGTGTAGTGGTAGCTGTGGTTTGGGGTAGTACTGGGGTTTGTAGTGGTGTACGTGGTTGTAGGGTGGGTAACTGTGGGGGTATGTATACTGGGTTGTGGGGGTAGTATTTGGGTTTGTAGGGGGAGTATGTGTTGTAGTGGTAAAAATGGGGTTGTATGTAGTACTGTGGGGGGAAAGGTGGTTGGGGGGTGACTTTTTGTTGTATGTATACTTGGTTGTAGGGGTATACTGTGGTTGTATGGTATACTGTGGTTGTAGTGTAGTACTTTGATTGTAGTGGTAGTATTGTGTTGTTAGTGGTAGTAATGTGGTTGTAGTGGTAGTACTGTGTTGTTAGTGGTAGAAACTGTGGTTGTAGGGTAAAGTACTTGTGGTTTTAGTTTAAAACTTGGTTGTAGTGGTAGTACTGGTGGTTGTAGTGTAGTACTGGGGTTGTTTGGGGTATACTATGTTGTAGTGGTAGTATGTGGTTGTAGGGTAGTACTGTGGTTGTAGTGTTAAGTACGTGTTGTAGTGAGTACTGTGGTTGTAATGGTAGTACTGTGTTTGTAGTGTGTACTGTGGTTGTAGTGGTTTTTACTGTGGTTGTAGTGGTAGTACTTGTTGTACGGTAGTATTTGTTGAAAGTGGTATACTTTTGGTTGTAGGGTAGTATTGGTTGTATGTAAGTACTGTGGTTTTAGTGTAGACTGTGTTGTGTGGGTATACTTGGTTGTAGTGGTAGTACTGTGGTTGTATGGTAGTACTTTGTTGTGGGTAGTATTTGGTTGTAGTGGTAGTACTTGTTTAGTGGTAGTACTGTGGTTGTATTTGTAGTACTGTGGTTGTAGTGGTATATTTGGGGTTGTAGGGGTTTAGTACTGTGGTTTAGTGGTGTACTGTGTTGAGTTTCATGTTGAGGTAGATGTTTTTGTAGTGGTAGTACTTTGGTTGTAGTTGGTTTCTGCTTGTTGTTGTGGTAGTACTTTGTTTAGTGGTAGTACGGGTGGTTGTATGGTATTTACTGTGGTTGTAGTGGTAGTACTGTGGTTGTAGGGGTAGTACGGGTGGTTGTATGGTATTTACTGTGGTTTTTGGGGGTAGTATTTGGGGTTTTGTAGTGGTAGTACTTTGGTTGTAGTGGTAGTACTGTGGTTGTAGTGGTAGTACTGTGGTTGTAGTGGGTAGTACTTGGTTGTAGTGGGTAGTACGTGGTTGTAGTGGTAGACTGTGGTTGTAGGGGTAGTAATTGTGGTTGTAGTGGAAATTTAACTGTGGTTGTAGTGGTAGTACTGGGGTTGTGTGGTATGTCTGTGGTTGTAGGGGTTTGTACTGTGGTTGTAGTGGTAGTACTGTGGTTGTAGTGGTAGTACTTGGATTGTAGTGGTAGTACTGTGGTTGTTGTGGGTAGTACTGTGGTGTAGTGGTAGACTGTGGTTGTAGTGGTAGTACTGTGGTTGTAGTGGGTAGTACTTGGTTGTAGTGGTATACTGTGGTTGTAGTGGTAGTACTGTGGTTGTAGTGGTAGTACTGTGGTTGTAGTGGTAGTACTGTGGTTGTAGTGGTAGTACTGTGGTTGTAGTGGTAGTACTGTGGTTGTAGTGGTAGTACTGTGGTTGTAGTGGTGTACTGTGGTTGTAGTGGTGTACGTGTTGTATGGTAGTACTGTGGTTGTAGTGGTAGTACTTTGATTGTAGTGGTAGTACTGTGGTTGTAGGGGTATTTACTGTGGTTGTGTGGTAGTACTGTGGTTGTATGGAGTACTGGTTGGTTGTAGTGGTAGTACTGTGGTTGTAGTGGTAGTACTGTGGTTGTAGTGGTAGTATTTTGGGGTTGTAGTGGTAGTACTGTGGTTGTAGTGGTAGAAACTGTGGTTGTAGGGGTTTGTACTGTGGTTGTAGTGGTAGTATTTTGATTGTAGGGTAGTACTGTGGTTGTAGTGGTAGTACTGTGGTTGTAGTTATTTTGGGTTGTAGTGGGTAGTACTTTTTGTGGGTATATAGTTGTATGGTAGTATGTGGTTGGGGTATTACTGTGGTTTAGTGGTATATGTGGTTTAGGTAGTACTTGGTTGAGTGGAGTACTGTGGTTGAAAGTGGTTACTGTGTTGTAGTGTTATACGTGGTTGTAGGGTAGTACTGTGGTTTAGTGGTAGTACTGTGGTTGTAGTGGTAGTACTGTGGTAGGGGTATAGTGGTGTAAGTACTTGGTTGTAGTGGTAGTACTGTGGTTTAGTTTTAGTACGTGTTGTAGTGTAGAACGGGTTGTAGTGGTATACTGTGTTTGTGTGGTAGTACTGTGGTTGAAGTGGTAGTACTGTGGTTGATTAGTGGTTTAGGGGTACTGTGATTGTAGTGGTAGTAACTGTGGTTAGTGGTAGTACTGTGGTTGTAGGGAGTACTGTGGTTTGTGTTACTGTGGTTGTAAGTTACTGTGTTGTGTGGTAGAAACTGTGGTTTAGTGTAGTACTGTGTTGTAGTGGTGACTGTGGTTGTGTGGTATACTGGGGTTTGAGGTGTACTGTGGTTGTAGTGGTAGTACTGTGGTTGTAGTGGTAGTACTGTGGTTGTAGTGGTAGTACTGTGGTTGTAGTGGTAGTACTGTGGTTGTAGTGGGTAGTACTGTGGTTGTAGTGGTTGTACGTGGTTGAGTGTAGTACGGGTTGTGTGTAGTACTTTGGTTGTAGTGGTAGTACTGTGGTTGTTGTGGGTAGTACTATGGTTGTAGTGGTAGTACTGTGGTTGTAGTGGTAGTACTGTGGTTGTAGTGGTAGTACTGTGGTTGTAGTGGTAGTACTGTGGTTGTAGTGGTTGTACTGTGGTTGTAGTGGTAGTACTGTGGTTGTAGGGGGTAGTATTTGGGTTTTGTAGGGTGGTACTGGGGTTGTAGTGGTAGTACTGTGGTTGTAGTGGTAGTACTGTGGTTGTAGTGGTAGTACTGTGGTTGTAGTGGTAGTACTGTGGTTGTAGTGGTAGTACTGTGGTTGTAGTGGGTAGTACTGTGGTTGTAGTGGTAGTACTGTGGTTGTAGTGGTAGTACTGTGGTTGTAGTGGTAGTACTGTGGTTGTAGTGGTAGTACTGTGGTTGTAGTGGTAGTACTGTGGTTGTAGTGGTAGTACTGTGATTGTATGGTAGTACTGGGGATTGTAGTGGAAGTACTGTGGTTGTAGTGGTAGTACTGTGGTTGTAGTGGTAGTACTGTGGTTGTAGTGGTAGTACTGTGGTTGTAGTGGTAGTACTGTGGTTGTAGCGGTAGTACTGTGGTTGTAGTGGTAGTACTGTGGTTGTAGTGGGTAGTACTGTGGTTGTAGTGGTAGTACTGTGGTTTTAGTGGGTAGTACTATGGTTGTAGTGGTAGTACTGTGGTTGTAGTGGTAGTACTGTGGTTGTAGTGGTAGTACTGTGGTTGTAGTGGTAGTACTGTGGTTGTAGTGGTAGTACTGTGGTTGTGGTGGTAGTACTGTGGTTGTAGTGGGTAGTACTGAGGTTGTAGTGGTAGTACTCTGGTTGTAGTGGTAGTAGTGTGGTTGTAGAGGGTAGTACTGTGGTTATAGGGGGTAGTACTGAGGTTGTAGTGGTGGTACTGTGATTGTAGTGGTAGTACTGTGGTTGTAGTAGTACTATGGTTGTAGTGGGTAGTACTATGGTTGTAGTGGGTAGTACCGTGGTTGTAGTAGTACTATGGTTGTAGTGGGTAGTACTGTGGTTGTGGGTAGTACTGAGGTTGTAGACTGCTTGTTGAGGCGGGTATTCAAACAGTAGGAGGCTGAAATTAATCCTCGAGATACCACTGCCACGAGTGTCCTGCAATCGCGAGAGAAACATGTAGGTCAGCTGCATGCGTGTTTCTGTAGGATCGCTGGCTCAAGTGGTAAGGCAATACGTACATTGTGCTGCCTCTGGAGGAGGTATAACGTTCGTAGGGTCGAGTCCTGGCCTGCCGCAGCTTGGTAAATAGATATATAATATATATATATATATATATATATATATATAAATATATTATATATATATATATATATATATATAAATAATATCCATTTAATAAGATCACAGTAAACAGGTGATTTCAGAATATGCAAAACAACCACTGTGAAAGAATAGAGAAATTCCAAGCGCTTTCGTGACTACTCACATTATCAAGGAACAATAAAAGTAATGCATCAGAGGAAGGCATATAAAGGGTCTAGACCACACCTCACTATCACATCCCACAACAAAGCATCACCTGACGCGCGACTCATAAGAAAGAGAACACTGCAGCAGGTCTGCTGCAGTGTTATTTGTCCGACATTGGACAAATAATAAATTTTAAAATTCTTAATTCTTTTGTAGAATAGTTTGTGGGTTGCGTGAAGGACCTGCCTAGTTTGGCCAGCGGACTTACTGCAGTGTTCTCTTTCTTATGAGTCACGCGTCAGGTGTTGCTTTGTT
Organism: Cherax quadricarinatus; assembly: GCF_026875155.1. Lineage (NCBI taxonomy): Eukaryota > Metazoa > Arthropoda > Malacostraca > Decapoda > Parastacidae > Cherax > Cherax quadricarinatus. The sequence goes on along the minus strand of NC_069487.1, from coordinate 24,941,398 downwards.
GTGGGATGTGATAATGAGGTGTGGTCTAGACCCTTTATATGCCTTCCTCTGATGAATTACTTTTATTGTTCCTGGATAATGTGAGTAGTCACGAAGGCGCTTGGAATTTCTCTATTCTTTCACAGTGGTTGTTTTGCATATATATATATATATATATATATATACTATAATATATATATAATATATATATATATATAAAATATATAATATAATATTGCAATAAGATCATAGTAAGCAGGTAATTTCAGAATATGCAAAACAACCACTGTGAAAGAATAGAGAAATTCCAAGCGCTTTCATGACTACTCACATTATCACGAGAACTGAACAAAGTATAAATCCCTTTATCCACTGTACCAACAATCCTTAAACACCAGGCAATCAACAGATTCAAAACCAATTATTTTGGGATTAATATATGGACTGCTTGTGAAGGCTGATACCCCAAACAGGATGACGTTGAAATTAGTCTCTAAGGTTCTACGACCAAGTATGTCCTTGCACCAGGGAAAAGACGCTCAGTACTGTTGAGCGCCTGGTGTTTAAGAATTGTTAGTCCAGTGGATAGAGGGATGTGTACTTTGTTCAGTTCTCACATGGCTAGGCATGGGAATGCAGGATCGAGTCCTGGCTGAATCTTCAGCTCAGGTATTTTCACACATCTTCATGCATCGTTAGAAGCTGTGCAGTGTTGCAAGAGTAGCAACAATATAAACGAAAGGAAGTTTTCTGGGAGTAAGGTAGCGTGGCGACATCAGCCAGCTTCTCACGTATGGATTACAGTGGAGACGACCTCTAAGGTTTACAGAATGCGCTAAACCGGAATAAAGGGGGGTTTTAATAGCTAGACCAAATTTTACACAAATTTCCCCTTTTAAACAGGTCATTTTACATAAGTTTTTTTGGGGATAGGGGGTAATATAATAAAAAAACATTGATGTATAAGAAAAACTTAAATTTAATAAAAGAGTGGGAAAGTCCCTTATTTTTTACGCCCTGGGGGGGGTTCCTGGATTTTCTAGGAATGCTCAGACAATATTTTTTATTTTTTCCCTTAAGTATTTCCCCTACCAATACCTTTCTTTAAATAAAATTATTATGCTGTAACTTATGCGCTGTACCAAAAAGGGTTTTTAACTATTACGGGTTAAATCACGATGAATGAAGCCTGCTGATAGTGGGGTAAAACTGGACAAATTTCATCTAATCCCACGGGGCTCCATGCCATAATGAAAAATTTTTCCCATTTTTTTTTAAAGCACTGCGGGTTTAAAGGGTTTTAAAAACAAAAACCCCATTCCTGGGTTGAAAGAACTCGAGTTCGTACAACCCATAATTTGAATTAAACGGGGATTTTTACCTGGAGAGAGTTCCGGGGGCCCAACGCCCCCGCCCCGGTCTGTCCCCCGGCCTCCTGGTGGATCGGGGGCCTTTATAAACCCAGGTGTTGCCCCTGGCTGAAACGAAAACCAACGTACGAGCCACACCCCGGGCTGGTCAGGAACCCGACTTTGGGTCCCTTGTCCAGTGCCAGCTTAAAAGGACTGCCAGGGGTCTTTTTGGTAATCCCCCTTATGTATGCTGGGAGGCAGTTAAACCCAGTTCGGGCCCCGACACTTTTTGTATGGTCTTTAACGTGCTAGTGACACCCTTGTTTTCTTTGGGGGGGAAATGTTGCATCGTCTGCCGGTTTTGGGGGGGGGGGGGCTTTCGTAGTGAGGATTTTCGTGGGGAAGTTCGGTACTAGTCCCTCTAGGTTTTTCCCCAGGTGTATATAATAAAGGTATCCCCTCCCTCCTGCTTTCCCCGGGAAACAGTTTTGGGAAAACCTCAAGCGCTCCCAGTAATTGAGGTGTTTTATCTTCGTTATGCGCGCCGTAAAAGGTTCTCGGTACTTTTTCTAGGTCACAGTTTCACCTGCCTTGAAAGGTGCTGTTAGTGTGGCAGAAATATTCCAGCCTAGAAAAGAACAATGACCTGAAGATTGTCATCAGGGGTTTTGGCCCCCCCTATTTTTAAAGGTTCCCTCTTTATCCATCCGGGTCTTTTTTTTCTAGCAAAGCAAATTGATACAATTTTTGGGTTTCCTTGGGGGGGGGTGAGATCCCCCGACATGATCACTCCCAGGCCCTTTGACTTTGGTTTTTTTGTTTTATTTTGGGGGGGGCCAGAATTTGTTTTGTATCTGATAAAGGGTTTTAAAATTTCCTAAGTTTACCTTTATTTTAGTAATTAAAATTTTCTCATCGTGAATTCATATTTTTTTTCTGCAGCCCACTGAAAGATTGGGTTGATGGTCCCCCGGAGCCTTGCAGTGTCTGAAATGGAAATGACATTTCATCATGTTTCGACACCAAGCTTTTCTTTTTACGTTTTTTCCACGAGGGGAAACCGTTGGTCCCTTTTGATCTGGGCAGCCCCCCAGGGTGGGGGGTTTGCAAAAAACTGACTTGGGGTTAAAGAAGCTTTGACCCCTTTGCCCCTTTTGAAGGAGTTTTGATTTTGGGGGCGATAATCTGTTTTCCAGAGGTTTACATTTTGTCCTTTTTAAATAAAAGGGGAAAAAAATTTTGGTTTGGGAGCTTGTAGAAAAACCACCAGTATCAATGGTGTGTTCGAAAAACCCCCGTTTTTCCCTTTTCCCCTTTTTTTTTTTTTTTTTTAAAGGGTTTAAATGTTTAAAATGATTTTTTTTTTTTTTTTTTTTTTTTAGTGCGTTGCACGGGCGGGAAATTTTTCATTATAGGGAAAAAACTTGAAAAACTTTTTCCCAGGGAAGGCATTTCTTTTAGGTTCTGTCCTGTAGAAAGTATTTCTAGCTGCAATAATGCCTTCTCAAATTCTTGAGATAAACTCATTTTTTTTGGCTATGTTAAAAATTTTTAAAAAATCTTAATGTTTCAACTTTAAAATTCCCCTACTGCAGATTAATAAGGTTTTCAAGAAAAATTGCAAAAGGGTTTCAAATTCTCTTAAAAACCCTTTGATCAAAATGGAAATTTAAAAGGAAGTTGACGGAAAAACTTTTGGGTAACTTTCCCGTTTTAAAATGAAAAATTTAAAAAATTTTTTTCAAACCCATTAAAAAATGTAGGAAAAAGGTTTCCCGCGTTGGGCTATGAAAGAGATATTTTTTTGTTCTGTGTTATAAACCCGTAAGTTCGATGTAGGTTTTCCAAGGGGAAAAATTTCAGAATGGGGTTTTTGTTAGAAAAAAGCTGTTTTTTATTGAGTATACACAAAAAAACCCGCCCCAAAAAAGAGGGGAAGTTACGACAAAAGTTTCGGTCCGGACCCTTGGGCCATTGACAAAGTCACAAATGTGTGACTTTGTCACACCGAAAACCCCGCCCCTAAAACTTCCCCTCTTTTTTGTGCGGGGGTTTTTTGTGTATCGTTCCAGTCACGGGATTGTGCCTTTTTTTTTATAATTTAGTATACACAAAAAATGTGAGTGAATTTTTGTAATTTTTTAATAAGATTAAAAATCTTGAAAAAGGGTGGAGGTTTTTGCTGACAATAACTGGATAATCATTCGTACAGCAACTATTCCGTGAGTTTTTTTTGTTTTTTGATTAGTTGTAGTTTATCCACAGACAACCCAAAAGCCACAAGTGGGGGTAAGGATGAATGCAGTGCCAAAATTTAGGTACACAGTAAAGTATTTTAAAAAGCGCTTTCTTTATCTGAAGACTTTTTTATATTTTTGGGAAAAAGGTATTGAAATTTAAATTGCGAAGAGGGAAGAATGGGACACTTGTGGGGAACACTTCTGTATTTTTTTCGTGGAAACTTGTCTTGGGGCCCGTGGCTTTTCCCCAGTCCATTAAAAAGAAGAATGATGGATGATCAGCAGGGTTAAAGAGGTGGTCCCGTCCCCCAGCCCGGAGTAAAAGGACTAGTCCAATTTAAAACCCCTTTAAAGAAAGTATAGCATATTTCTCGGGAATAACTTATATTTTTAAAGGGCATGTGAGGCGAAGAAGCGAGGCGAGAAAACTAAGGTTTTAAGTACGTCATGCCTATGGCTAGGGCAAAAAAAAATGACCTGTTTTTAAAAATCCAAGATGTTGCTGTTTCGATAGGAAAAGAAGATAAAAAGGTTTAGAGAGAAGGTGATACAGGCGGAACCTTGGTATTTAAAAAAATAGACAAAAATATGAGGGGGGGAGGGGGCGGGTTTGAATTTGGGTTTTGTGGGTTTAAAAACTTGGATTGCTTTGGGAAGGGGGGATTTTGATAGGGGGCCGTTTTGTATGGACCGAAGGCCTCAGCAGTGTTTTCCCCCATTCTTATTTTTCCTATGTTAAATTGAAAATTGGAAAATTTCCCCCAAGTGGGCAAAGGTTATATTCCCTCATACATGACGTAAAAAATTTAAAAGAAGACGACCCCCAGTAACCTTAAACCCAGTCCTTATAAATGTCCACAAAATTTTTTTGGACATTTAATTTAAAGGGCTGGGTATATCCTATAGAGGATAAAAAATTTTATTTAAAATAAGCATGGTTGTTTTCAAAGCAATAATTTTATTATGGGGAAACGGGAAAAAATACATTACAAATCAGGGTAAAAATTTTTTTAAACTTCATCAATTCCATATAACTGCTGAATATTATATAAAAATAAAAACACAGAGTCTATAATGCAGTATTCTGCAGAATTTTTAATAAATTCACTTACAGAATAAAGAGAGAAGATTTCTTATTTAAATCATGCAGCGACCGAAACAAATCTAGAATGAATAATTAGTCACAAAACCTAGTCACAAGGGGTCAGTGTCGCCTTGAAAATTTAATAACTTTATTCAGTAAAGAATTTAAGGTTGAGGTTCATGATGATAATGATGATCTTTATTAGGACTTTAATATATATTTTACTGTATTTTAAGATGATTTAATAAGAGAAAATTCTTATTTAAGATACGTCAGGAAATTGGGTATTTTGATCTGAGAATAACTTGCAATCTTATGTAAACTATTAATGTATTTATTTTTTTTAGTTATTTATAGAAATTCAAATAGTCTAATGTATATGCTGTACTATTCATTTGTCTAAAAAAAATTAGGTTAATAGCCACCCTTCTTATTTAATATAAATGAATCAGTGTGAATATTGAATAACGGATGCGGTTGAAAATAATTCCATTTTTCTTAAGTAATAAAAGTTAAATAACAGAGTCTCTGAGAGATGTTATTGTAAGTAACTTAAGTTCTTCTATGACCACAAACATTACTTGTTATAATATTTATCTTACGTTAACTTGTGGCTCAATCTCGTCACTCACTGTTGTTTGAAGCTCCGTCACTTACTTCTGTCTGAACTCCGCAGCTTCCGTTGTTCAGTACTGTTTGAAGCTACCGTTACTTTGGGTTGTCTGTAGCTTCCGTCACTCTGGACTCTGCTGCTCCCGTCACTCAGTGTTAGCGCTGTGCTGTCTGCATCAACAGAGTATGGAATAGTACGTATCACGTACAGTGGCCAAATGCCGCCAGTAAATAGAATTCTCAAGCACGAAGGTCACCTGCGATAACCAGGTGGAGTTGCCAGGTGCAAAGTAACTCTCTGGTGACCAGGTGGGTTGATATAATGTCTGAATAATTACTGAAATTTCGTTGTTGTTAGAGTATATGTATCAAGTCAAATAATGTGAAAACACCGTATTATGATTGCATATTATTACCCGGTATTAATATTACGAATTACATTGATTTGAACAATATTAAAAATTGTATAGTTACACTACTTAAAGACAGATATATAACACACTAAGTCACAAAGGAGTACATTGAGAAGGCAAATACTAAGAAACTATATAATCCATATCAAAGCTATTCGTCTTCAAAAGTACTGTTAACAGTCTAGCCCATAAGGATACAACAGACTTGTGTGGTCCTTAAGATGAATAACACTTGTGTGGTCTTCAAGATGCATCGGAAGGGGCCATTGCTGAGTCATAGATGATAGAGGCATGGGTGTGCGTAGGATACTATTAGGCTTCAGTACAAGAGATGAAAATGGCAAAAGGTGACTCAGGAAATCGTAATGACAAGTTTGGAATCAAACCACAGCAGCACGGGTGGGATTGAACTCGCGGCTAGTGAGTCGTAAAATTCCGGACCTGCGCGTTAGCCACTGAACCACCTAGCAACAATAAGATTCATCTAACCAGGTATATTTATACACCATAGGAAGGTTAGCATAGGCCTACGCTAACCTCCCAACAAGCTTGTCAACAATTTTCGGAGGGACGTAAAAACTAACATTGGGTGTGATTTACAGGTCCCAAACCTTCGATAGGGAACATGGTAAGCTTCTATGAGACTTTCTTGATAATATCCAGGATTGTTCTTTAAAACAGTTTGTGGCAAAACCAACTAGAGAAAACTTCTTGGTTGACTTGGTTGTTGCCAACCAAGTCAAACATAATTTTTTGAGCAAAAGCTGAGGAAGGGTTGTTGAGGTGGTTCGGACATGTAAAGAGGATGAAAGAAAATAGAATGACTTCGAGAGTGTATAAGTCTGAAGTGGAGGGAAGGCAGAGTAGGGGTCGGCCTAGGAAAGTTTGGAGGGAGGGGGAAAAGGAGGTTTTGGGTGCGAGGGGCTTGGACTCCCAGCAAGCGTGCGGGAGCGTGTAAGATAGGAGCGAATGGAAACAAATATTCTTTAGGGCTTGACGTACTGTTGGAGTGTGAACAAGGTAACAGTTATGACGGGATTGAGGGAAACTGGCTGGTCGGACTAGAGTCCTGAAGATGGGAAGTACAGTGTCTACACTCTGAAGGAGGGATATTAATGTTGCAGTTTTATAACTGTAGTGTAAAGCACCCCTCTGGCAAGACAGTAATGGAGTAAATGATGGTGAAAGTTTTTCTTTTTCGGGCCACCCTGCCTTGGCAAGAAACGGCCGATGTGTTTTATATATATATAAAAATATATATATATAATATAAATTTTTATATATATATATAAATATATATATAATATAATATATATATATATATATACTTAATCCAACACATTGCTTTATACACACTGACCAACACATTGCTTTTTTCACATTGAAACCCAACACATTGCTTTATACACATTGATCCAACACTTGCTTTATACACTGTCCAAACTTTGCTTTATACACATTGATCCTAAACTTGCTTTTACACATTGATCCAAAACTTTTGCTTTATCCCAAATTGATCCTAAACATTGCTTTATACCATTGCCCAAAAACATTGCTTTAAGCCAAACAAATCGAGAACAACGCCGTTTTGGGGCCCCTACTTAAACAAGAGGGGGCCAACAGAACAAAAGGGAAAAAGAGTGAGCACCAACCCAAAGACCAGTTTTTAAAAGGGGCCCTAACCAACGAGAGTCGAAGATCAAAATAAATTTTTTTAGAGAGAGCCACAAAATTTATTAACACAACCCACCGATGTTACCGACGCCAAATGACTTCAAAACAGGCATAAATGACATGCCCATGCACTCGCCCCCAGGGCCGACCAGGAACTCTGTGTTCATCAAAAACGCAAGAAGTCCCTATCCGACCTTTTCCATCCATGGAGGGGGAGCAGGGACACGGGGGCGCCCCATTTAACAAAAAAAAAACAGACAAGCCCCACCCCCAAAAAGGGGGGCAAAAAGCAACAGCAAAGAACTACAGACCAATAGCACAACACCCCATATCATAAAAATTTTTGAAAGGGTCCTAAAAAGAAAGATCACCACCCATCAGAAACCCATCATTACACAACCCAGGCAACGGGGTTTTAGAACGGTCGCTCCTGTCTGCCAACTACTGGATCACTACGAAAAGTCCTAAATGCATAGAAGACAAAAAAAGCGAGTAAAATACAGATTTGAAAAAAGCCTTCGACAAGTGTGACCATGCGAAATAGCGCAAAAAATGCCGCTAAAGGAAAACAGAAAAGTTGGCGGGGATCTAAAATTTTTCCTCCAAAACAAACACAGAGAGTAGTCGAAACAAGTAAGTCCAGCACTCGGTGAAAAGCTCTTTTCCCACAAGGCACAGTACTACCCCATCTTGTTCCCATCCTCAACCGACATAGACAAGGAGTCACCCACACCGTGTCTTCCTTTGCAGATGACACCCAAATCGCATGACAGTGTCTTCCATTGAAAGACACTGAAAGGGCTCCAGGGGTTCAACCAAATTTTTTCAGTGGGTGCAGAAAAAACAATATGAATTAAACCCATGAGAAATTTCAATTACTCAGTATGGAAACATAAAAGGAAAAAATTAAATCTTCATCGATACAAAACAAATTCGGCCACAAAAAGACGAAACACCAACGAAAAGCCCTGGAGTGATTATGTGGGGAGGATCCCCCTTAAAGGGACCAAACATTTATAAATCGCATCTGCTAAAAAAATGCGGGATGGATAATAGAACCTCAAAACTAGGGAGGCCAAGCCCGATGACACCTTCGGCACTTGTTTCTATCAGGCGGAATATTTCTGCCTCTAACAGCACCTTTCAAGGCGGGGAAATTGCCGACCTAGAAAAATTTCAGAAAATTTTTACGGCCGCATAAAGGAGATAAAACACCCAATTACTGGGAGCGCTTGAGGTCTAAAACCCTTATTCCCGGGAACGCAGAGGGGAGATACATAAAATAACACCCGGAAATCCTAGAGGGGGAATACCGAACTTGACACGAAAACACCACTACAAAGCAAAAAACTTGGCAACAGCACCATCCCCCCCAATAAAAGCAGGGTGTCCACTAGACAAGAGACCATCAATAATGTCCCCGGGGGCCGGACTGTTCAACTCCTCCCCCCACACATAAGGGGGGAACCAAAACCCCTGGGAGTCTTCAAGCTGGCCTGGAAAAAGCACCTAAACATTTCCCGATCAGCCGGGTGGCTCGACGTTTTGGTTTCGTGCAGCCACAGCAACAGCCTGGGTTTATCAGGGCCCTGATCCACCAGGAGGGGCCGGTCAAAAACCGGCCCGGGGGGGTTGACCCCCGAAACTCTCTCCAGGGAAACTCCAGGGGTACACATTTCCAAACATTGATTTATACACATTTATCCAACACATTGCTTTAACACATTTATCCAACACATTGCTTTTTTACACATTGATCCCAAAAAATTTTTAAAAACACAGATCCAAAACATTTCTTTTTACACATTGATCCTAAACATTTTCTTTATACACATTGATCCAAAACATTGCTTTAAACACATGATCCAACACATTTTTTAACACATTTATCCAAAACATTCTTTATACACATTGACCCAAAACATTTCTTTTACACATTGACCAAAACATTGCTTTTACACATTTACCAACCTTTTCTTTATTCACTTGACCAAAACATTGCTTTATACCATTTATCCAACACATTTTCTTTATACACATTGATCCAAAACTTTCTTTATACACATTGATCCAAAACATTTTCTTTTATCACATTGATCCAACACTTGCTTTTAAAAACATTGATCCAAAAATTGCTTTATACACATTGATCCAAAACATGCTTTTTTCACATTGATCCCAAAACATTGCTTTAACACATTGACCAACCCCCTTGCTTTAACACATTGATCCAACACATTGCTTTATACACATTGATCCAACACATTGCTTTATACACATTGATCCAACACATTGCTTTATACACATTGATCCAACACATTGCTTTATACACATTGATCCAACACATTGTTTTATACACATTGATCCAAAACATTGCTTTAATACACATTGATCCTAAACATTGCTTTATACACATTGATCCAAAACATTGCTTTATACACATTGATCCTAAACATTGCTTTATACACATTGATCCAAAACATTGCTTTATACACATTGATCCTAAACATTGATTTATACACATTGATCCAACACATTGCTTTATACACATTGATCCAACACATTGCTTTATACACATTGATCCAACACATTGCTTTATACACATTGATCCAAAACATTGCTTTATACACATTGATCCTAAACATTGCTTTATACACATTGATCCAACACATTGCTTTATTCACATTGATCCAACACATTGCTTTATACACATTGATCCAACACATTGCTTTATACACATTGATCCAACACATTGCTTTATACACATTGATCCAACACATTGCTTTATACACATTGATCCAACACATTGCTTTATTCACATTGATCCAACACATTGCTTTTATACACATTGATCCAACACATTGCTTTATACACATTGATCCAACACATTGCTTATACACATTGATCCAACACATTGCTTTATACACATTGATCCAACACATTGCTTTATACACATTGATCCAACACATTGCTTTATACACATTGATCCCAACACATTGCTTATACACATTGATCCAACACATTGCTTTATACACATTGATCCAACACATTGCTTTATACACATTGATCCAAAACATTGCTTTATACACATTGATCCTAAACATTGCTTTATACAAAATTGATCCAACACATTTGCTTTATACACATTGATCCAACACATTGCTTTATACACATTGATCCAACACATTGCTTTATACACATTGATCCAACACATTGCTTTATACACATTGATCCAACACATTGCTTTATACACATTGATCCAACACATTGCTTTATACACATTGATCCAACACATTGCTTTATACACATTGATCCAACACATTAAGAGACCATACAATAAGTGTCAGGGGCCCGAGACTGTTCAACTGCCTCCCAGCACACATAAGGGGGATTACCAACAGACCCCTGGCAGTCTTCAAGCTGGCACTGGACAAGCACCTAAAGTCAGTTCCGGATCAGCCGGGCTGTGGCTCGTACGTTGGTTTGCGTGCAGCCAGCAGCAACAGCCTGGTTGATCAGGCTCTGATCCACCAGGAGGCCTGGTCACAGACCGGGCCGCGGGGGCGTTGACCCCCGGAACTCTCTCCAGGTAAACTCCAGGTATACACATTGATCCAACACATTGCTTTATACACATTGATCCAACACATTGCTTTATACACATTGATCCAACACATTGCTTTATACACATTGATCCAACACATTGCTTTATATACATTGATCCAAAACATTGCTTTATGCACATTGATCCAACACATTGCTTTATACACATTGATCCAACACATTGCTTTATACACATTGATCCAACACATTGCTTTATACACATTGATCCAACACATTGCTTTATACACATTGATCCAACACATTGCTTATATACACACTGATCCAACACATTGCTTTATACACATTGATCCAACACATTGCTTTATACACATTGATCCAACACATTGCTTTATACACATTGATCCAACACATTGCTTTATACACATTGATCCAACACATTGCTTTATACACTTTAATCCAACACATTGCTTTATACACACTGATCCAACACATTGCTTTATACACTTTAATCCAACACATTGCTTTATACACACTGATCCAACACATTGCTTTATACACTTTAATCCAACACATTGCTTTATACACACTGATCCAACACATTGCTTTATACACATTGATCCAACACTAATCGAGGAGTTTCGCTCACACGAACTTTATCAAATGTTCCTCAAATAAGTGTCCTAATACTGCTCATTAACGTCATTTACAGTCTTACAAGTATTTAACGACATATCTCTTATAAATATAACTTGTGTTTCATTGCGTTCATAGAAACTAGTGAAGCTTTTAGCTACATCACTTGGACAAAATTTTGGACAAATTCTTCAAACATTCCTAATTTTTATTTAGAATTTCTCTAATTCCCAAACAGCTTATTATCCATATATAGTTATTAATGATATAAAGGATCTTCAGTCATACTTTATCTCTCTGGAATTAATTTCTTGAAAAATCTGTGAGAAGCATTACATGGGGAATATTTTTTATTGACTATAAATTTCCATTTTTCATTTTTTTGTTTTCATTGGCATAAAAAAAGAAGTAGGTTTTTGTAGCAGTCCTTGGGAGCTAACTTTGTTTTCTCTCTTTAATACATGTTACAACACCTGTTACTCCTGTTTTGAGTATTTTCTTCTCATTTCCATTCAACCTCTAGTTCTTTCATCACTGTTAATTCACTTTTAGTAATTGAACTGCAGTTCTCACTTCATTCCTTCTCAAATTTCTCTCTCTCTCTCTCTCTCTCTCTCTCTCTCTCTCTCTCTCTCTCTCTCTCCCTCTCTCTCTCTCCCTCTCTCTCTCTCTCTCCTCTCTCTCTCTCTCTCCTCTCTCTCTCTCTCTCTCTCTCTCTCTCCTCCTTTTCCCTCTCGTCTCTCTCCTCTCTCTCTCTCTCTCACCTCTCTCTCTTCTCCCTCTCTCTCTCTCCTCTCTCTCTCCCTCTCTCTTCTCTCTCTCTCTCTCTCTCTCTCTCTCTCTCTCTCTCCTCTCTCTACTCTCTCTCTCTCTCTCTTTTTACACAGGTTTTGACAAGTTTAGGTTAAGGATTCCTAGCTTTATTGACAAGGTAAAAGCTGTTACCTACATCAGCTCATTTGAAAGCATTTTTATTGTTATGAGACATACAAGTAGGAAACAGGATGAAGTTGGAGCCATCTGTGGGCCAGCATTTTCATTTGATCAACTGACTTTATCTCGTTGACATCATAATGCTGTACGAATGTGTTCCAGACTCGTGTCTTCCTGGGGATAAATGATCTCAGATGAAGTGATGTTCTGGAGAAGGGTACAGCCAGAGTGAAGTTGCTGCTTGCTGTCCGTCTTGTGGTACAGAAGCTTGCTTCTCGCTGTCCTCGACGTGGAGCCAAGTGTGGTACTTTGACAATATTGACCTTGTACATAACAGTAAGGTCACCCACATCCCTCCTGTGTTGAAGGCTCTGCTGATATGACAGATCTATCCAGGATGGGTCCAGGTGAGAGATGAGACGTCTTGCTCTGTTCTCTACTCTGTCTAGCAGTCTCTCTCTCTCTCTTTCTCTCTCTCTCTCTCTCACTGATAATGGTAAAAAACACTAATAACTTGGTGAATAAGACAGTTGGCGTCACTCTGTTATCTATATTACAGAAACATTTCGCCTGTGCTGCAAGCTTCTTCAGTCGCATATTACACTGCAGAATACAACGATGGAGACAGAAGAAATTATGAGGTGATCAGTCCCTGATCAATGACAGAAGGCGGTCACTTCCTCAGACTGAGGGACTGACTACCTCCTAGCAAGATCTAGGGGCTGATCACCTCAAAATTTCTACATCTACTGTCTCGTGTTATAACCGCAAAGTTTGATGCCCAAATATTGCAAAGGTGAATTTATCAACAATTTCTCTCTAATTCTGTTTTATTTTGCCATTTCCTTTCCATACATTCATCATTCCAGTTTTTACTATATATTGTAAAAATATTTTCTATATACATTCTCAAAATAACTAGAATTTGAAACACTGAATAATGCATCACATTAAGAAAGGGTCAACATCCACCTCACTTTCTTTAATATTAGTTATCCATTGTGGCCAACATTTACCCACATACACATTATTTAAAAATAATACCACTACTGTTAATAATAATAATTTAGATGCTATTGTTATTATTTATTGCTACATTAACTTAACAGAATTTATATCAAAAGCTCAAATAATATTAGAAAATGCATGTATACACCTCTTTCATACACACACACATCACACACACACACACACACACAACACACACACACACACACACACACCACACACACACACACACACACACAGTCCATTCCCCCCTCCACTCACTCAGGCACTCCCCCTCACCCCCCTTCTCACCTTTTCACCTACCTACCACACTCTAGCTCTCTCAACCTCCTCTTAGCCTCTCTACCTCCTCCTCTCTATTTTTCTCAACCCCTTGCAACGAAAATTGAGTACACTGCACACACACTCACACAAAACACTCACACAAAACACACACACACACACACACACACACACACACACACACACCACACACACACACACACACACACACGTTTGGGAAGCTATGTCGTGGAGGCAGGATCCATACATAGCTTTAAGCAGAGGTAATGATAAAGCTCACTGTTCAGGGGAGTGACCATTAGTAGGCGGACCAGTGAAGGGCGGGCCAGGAGCTTGGGACTACGACCCTGCAACCTCAACTAGGTGAGTACAAACTAGGAGAGCACACACACACACAGCACATCCCACACACACACAGCACCACACACATAACAGCACACACACACACACAGCACGCACACATACACACACACCCCCCCTCAGACACACACACAGCACACACACACACACAGCACACACATTCACACACACACAACCCAAACACCCACACAGCACTCACACAAACACACAACCAGCACACACACATACACACACACGAACAACACACACACACACATAAACAGCACACATGCACCACTAAACCTAGCCCATTAAAAACGAAACATGGGGGCTCAAAAGGGAAGTTGAAGACTCAGGGGATCAGAGGAAGATAGACCTGGAAAGAAAGGAAGAATGGATGAAAGAGCAATGTAAAAGATGGGACAAGAGTGGGAACACAAACTAAGCAAGCTTTGTGCAAAAATGGAAATGAGGATGGAAGCAGAGATGGAGAAATGGGAGTCATGAGCTGAAGCTGCAGAAGCCAAGATATGTGCCGTAGAAGATGTAGTGAATATGCTGAAGTGAGTTACAAGGCCAGTGGCCAGAGGGTAAATGCCATCTGGAGCAGGTACACCCTTATTACATGAGAGGTCCAATGGAAAGGAGACAATACTTATAATAAGGCCCTATCAGACCACCAAGCAAGATTGAGGAATGAAGGGAGTGAGATGTTAGGAGCAGGGACAGCAGTTGGTGAGGGGGACTGAAGGTACAGAAGATGACAGGTCACATTCAGAGGCACGACCACACCACCAAGAGTCACAAGAAATAACAATGGAGATAATGGCTATGTGCAAAAGGGGCCCAGAAACATGGAAGAAAAGGCAGTGGGAGGAGGAGAGGGAAAGGTCAATGTTCATGGGTTTCAGGAGAGTGAAGGGAGAACACAATGAAACATGGCAGAAAGAAAAACAAGAGATTGAAAACATCAAATAAATAGTCAAGGAGGACATGATTGAGATAATTAATATTCAGAAAATAGGGGGTAATCGAGTGTGGGAAATTGGCAGGACAAACTAATTTTCAAGACAGAAATGGTCAGGAACAGGATCCTGCAGGAGAAATCACAGCTGAAGGAAACATCAACATACAGGAGGGTGTTCCTCGCCCTTTGAGGATCCAAGCCGTAGTTTTATGCCTTATCTCCAGGGTCGAAGAACTTAGAAAAAATTCTTATGAAATGATAGAGAATCTTTTTCTGAAGGTAATAAAACAAAAAGTACGAAATTTGATGGAAAATTGTTGAAATTACACTATCGCAAATTTTACTGCATCAGCGATATTTACACATCGGCAATTTTGTCCATTTTTAGGCCTATTTTAGGCCAATTACAATATTCGAGTCGACCAAATTCTTAGCTATTTGGCTAGTACTACTTCTATTTTATCGCCAAAGTACAAGAAATTACCCAATCAATTGTTTCCACTACCCAATAAAGTGAGCAGAAATTGGTAATTTGGTCAATTTCAAACAAACTTCAAAATATTCCAGTTCCAAAATAGGATCCAAAATAAATAATTTAGTCATTCCTGGCAATAAAATAACATTTTCTATGTTTATTAGTTACATTTCCAGGCTTTACAGATGATTTCAGTTTTGATTTTTTATTCGCATAAATAATTTTTATTCACACTAAAAAATAAAAGATTTACTGTTATACAGTATTATAATTGCATAAATAATATAAGTGGATAAATAACAAAAAGGCACAATACCGTGACTGGAACGATACACAATAACCGCCATAAAAGACAGAACTACAGACTTCGTCCGCTGACATGACAAGTGGATTTGTGAACGTACATTAGACCCACCAGTCGACGTGATTGGTCGCATGACGTCATTTGTTTACTCTTGAATATCGGCAAAAATCTAGCATTTCCACTAATATAAGATAAATTTCAAGCTATTTTCAGTACTAAAACTAATCAAAATAATCTCTCTATAATATATCGACCATTTTATCAAAAGAGACTAAGAAATCGCCAATACTATTGTAAAAAACATACGAAAATACACCGCAAATTTGCTGTTTTAATCCAAAAAAACAGTTTTTTTTCCTTATTATGAACTGGTTGCTGCAGGATTTGTTTAATATGGTGAACACTTATCACAGACTCATTCTCTCATATCTAGGCCCAGATTTACCGCTCACAGCTTATATGAGTGAGCTGAGCTCATGGTGTAGAACTACAGCTTAGACCCTGTGGACAAGGCATAGAACTACAGCTTAGACCCTGTGGACAAGGCATAGAACTACAGCTTAGACCCTGTGGACAAGGCATAGAACTACAGCTTAGACCCTGTGGACAAGGCATAGAACTACAGCTTAGACCCTCAAAGGGATAGACCGTGACAGAACGAGTACAGGATAACAGCAGCTGAGGGAGAGGACTCAGAAACGAAAGAGACTTGAAAGAGAGATAAGGACAGAGTCAACAGAGAACAACAAGAGCCGTTCAGAGCAACAAGTGCAAACGCCAACAGAAACTTCCTCAGAACCACACAACCAAGCATATTATCTCAACAGGAAGCACAATCAACACTCACAGCCACTGCCCCACACACTGCAGTAGAATCCCACAGCACCCTGCCAGTCCACCCTCCCCAACCCTCACAGACCCCCCAGAATGCAGTGTAGGAGAGGAAACTGAAGGTATGGTACACCAACACCGATGGAATAACCAACAAGTGAGAGGAGTGGCACGAAAGAATAAAAAAGGCAGCACCAGACAACTTAGCTCTCACAGAGATCAAACTCACAGGAATGATAATAGATGTCATCTTTCCAACTGGGTATAAGACCCCAAGGAAAGACAGAGGGAACAGAGGGGGTGGAGGAGTGGCACTACTAATCAAAAACCAATGGGATTTTGAGGAGCTGGAGAGAGGAGACAGAGGAGGAGCAACAGTTAACAGTCTGGAGGTCCCATGGTGGTAATTGCAGTGATGTATAACCCACCACAGAATAACAGGAGGCCAAGACAGGAATATGATTAGAGTAACAGAGCGATGGTTGACACACTGGCTGAAGTGGCCTGAAGGGCCCATGCAGGTAGGGCAAAGCTACTGGTTGTGAAATTGATTGGGAAAACCTGGAACTACATGGGGGGCTCAGAAATGTGGAGGGCTGAGATGATGGAGGTGGTACTGGAAAAATTCATCATCACTTTGATTATTATTATAATCAAAAAGAAGCGCTAAGCCACAAGGACTATACAGCATCATCACTTTGAGCAATGCAGATATTGAGGACATCACATACGTAAGGCCCCTCGGAGCTAGCTGTCACGTGGTTCTGAATTTTGAATACATAGTAGAATTACATGTGAAGAGGGAAGAAGGAACGGCAGGGCGAATAAAGCCAAACTACAAGAGAGAGGATTACGCATGCATGAGGCACTTCATGTATGAAATTCAGTGGGATTGAGAACTGGAAGGGAAATCAGAAAATGAGTTAATGGAATATGTGACAATTTGCAAGGCAGCAGTGGGAAGGTTTGTACCCAAGGGCAACAAACATAAAGAGAAGTCCAGGATGAGCCCTTGGTTCACCCGGAGGTGTAGAGAGGCCAGAACGAAATGCATGAGAAAACCAAATGCAATAGAAATGAATAAGCACAGTAAGGAGGAAGGCCCCACGACAATACGAAAATGACATCAGCAAAAGCCAAGTCCAATCCAAAGCTGTTGTACAGACACATTAGGAAAAAAAACAAAAGTAAAGGACTGGTAATCAAGCTGAAGAAAGAAGGATGCGAGCTCACAAGAAATGACCGAAAAGTATGTGAGGAGCTCAACAACAGATTTAAAGAAGTATTCAAAGTGGATACAGAAAGGACTCCAGAAACACGGACTGACGGGGTACCCCATCAAGCACTGGGCACAATACACAACCGAGGAGGAGGTGAAGAGGCTGCTAAATGAACTTGATACCTCAAAGGCGATGAGAGCAGATAACATCTCTCCATGGGTCCTGAGAGAGGGAGCAGACACGCTCTGCGTACCAGTAACAATCTTGAACAATATCAAAACAGGGAGAATACCTAAGGTATGAAAGACAGCAAGTGTACTCTGTTTATAAAAAAGGAGACACACATGCAGCATTAAACTACAGACCAGTATCACTGACATGCATGGTATGCAAAGTCATGGAGAAGACTATCAGAAGAGTGTAGGAGCACCTAGAAACGAATTAGCTTATCTACGACAACCAGCAAAGATTCAGGGATGGAAAATCCTTTGTCACATACCTCGTGGGGTTCCATGACAAGGTGACAGCAGTAAGACAAGAGAGAGGGGTGGGGAGATTGCATTTTCTTGGACTGTAAAAAGGCTTTTGACATAGTACCACACAAGAGATTAGTGCAAAAACTGAGGGACCAGGCAGGTATAACATAGAAGGCACCGACAAGAAGGCAACAGCGAGTCATGGTACTTGATGAGGTGTCAGAGTGGGCGCCTGAGACGAGCGGGGTTCTACAGGGGTCAGTTCTAGGATCGGTACTGTTTCTGGTAATGTGAATGAAAAAACAGAAAGAATAGGCTCAGAAGTATCTCTCTTACAAACGATGTAACGTTAATGAGGAAAATTCAATCGGAGGAGGACCAGACGGGACTATTAAGGGATCTGGACAGGTTACTGGCCTTGTCTAGCAACTGGCTTCTGGAGTTCAATCCCGCCAAGTGCAAAGTCATGATCAGAGAAAGGCAAAGACGACTGCAGACAGAATACAGTGTTGGGGCCAAAGACTACAAACCTCACTCAAGGAAAAGGATCTTGGGGTGAGTATAATACTGAACGTATCTCCTGAGGCACACATCAACCGAATATCTGCTGCAGCATATGGGCCACTAGCAAACCTAAGAACAGCTTTCTGACATCTCAGTAAGAAGTCATTCAGGACTTTGTACACCGTGTACGTCAGGCCTATATTAGAGTATGCAGCACCAGTTTTGAACCCACACCTGGCCAGCACATCAGAAATTGGAGAAAGTGTAAAGGTTTGCAGCGAGTTAAGGGGAATGTCCTTCGAGGAGAGGTTAAGAGAGCTCGACCTGACGACACTGGAGGACAGGTGGGGCAGGGGGCACATGATAACAACATATAAAATTTGAGAGGAATCGACAAGGTGGAAAGAGATAGAATGTTCCAGAGATGAGACACAGTGACAAGGGGTCACAATTTGATTTTGAAAACTCAGATGAGTCACAGAGATGTTAGGAAGTATTTCTTCAGTCACAGAGCTGTCAGGCAGTGTAATAGTATGGAAAGCGATGTGGTAGAGGCAGGATCCATTCATAGCTTTAAGAAGACGTATGATAAAGCTGACAGAGCAGGGAGTGAGTTAACAAGCAGTGACCAGTAAAGATAATTATTATTATTATAATCAAGGGGGAAGCGCTAAACCAGGAGGATTATACAGCGCCTGGGGGGGGGGATGTGGAAGGCATTCAGGCTTAATTCGGGGAACTGGAGCACAGATCCAATTCCCTAAATCAAGAGCCCCTCACCAACATCAAGGAACCTTCCTTGAGGGGTGACCAGTAAAGAGGCGGGGACATAAGCTATGACTCGACCCCTGCAACACACACACATACACGTGGGAGTTGGAAAAAAAGACTAAGCAAGTTTTGCAACACAGAGATAGAGAAGCCATCAACAGAGCTAGAAGTGGGAGTTACGAACTCTTGCTGCTGAGGCAAGAATGCAGAGACTGGTGAGGACCTTGTGGTGCTGAAGTGAAGGATAAAGGTGAGGACCGATAATAGCAAGGTGCTGGGTGCAGGAACATCAGTGGACAGTAAGGGGATTGAAGGAGGGGAAAGAGGAAGTTCCCTGAGGAAATGATATCAGGCAACTGGGACGTTTAAGAGTCATTAAGAAAAATAACCAAAGAGAAGGTAATGGGATGAGGAAAGAGAGAGGTCACTCATTATTCATGGGCTCCAAAAAGCAGAAGGGAAGACCTATGATGAAAGAAGACAGGGGAAAGTGAAAAAGATTGAGAGCATCATTGCAGTAATAAGAGAGGACATAACCCAACTGACAAATTTCCATTGACTTGGGAGGTACTTGAGGGAAAGGAATCACCAAATCAAAATGATATTCAAGACATAAATGGCACAAAACAAAATCCTCCAGCAGTGTACCAGCGAGTGTTCCTCAACCACGACAGAACACAAAAAGAAAGTGAACAACAGAGAGAAAGAGTAAGAAAGTGCCAGAGGCAGGAAGGGGAATCAGAGCACGTACCGACCAACTGGGAAGCACAGCCTCAGAGAGAACAGCAAACACAACCACCCAAAGAACTATCCACAGCATCCCCTGAACCCCTACAACCCCACACCAACCGATCACAATAACCAGAACCGAGCCACACTCAACATTCACAGTCCACCCCTTCCTCCCTTCCCTGCAGCACTAATACTGCCTACAACAGCAGCTTACCGTAAATACCAAAATTTCCAGACGTTCCTACCATACCCTCAGCCTGCAACAATCTCTCACACCCCCCAGAATATAGTTCTAGAAAGGAAGTTGAAAGGCACACAAATGCAGATGGAATTACAAATAAGAGTGAAGAGTGACAGGAAAAAATAACTGAAGCACCCCCGGACATTGCACTCTGAGACAGAGCTCACAGGGGTTATAATAGATGGGATCTTCTCATCTGGACATAAGATCCTGAGGGGGAGGAGGAGTTGCACAGCTCATCTAAAACCAATGGAGTTTTGAGGAGATTGGAGAATTATTCAAAGAAGTAGTGGATGGCTGCATAGTAGCAACACTTCAGACTGGGGATCCAAAAGTGACGATAGCAGTGATGTACAACCCACCACCGAACAGCAGGGGCAATTCCTAAATGATGTACATTGGGTAAGACAGCTACAGTAGAAGACAGTAAATGAAATTATGGAATGAAAAGTCCATGATAAGGCACAGGAGAAATTCGTGCAAAGGAGCAACAGATACGATGAGAAAACCAAAGTGAGCCGCTGATTTAGCTGAAGGTGTGAAGAGGCCAAAGCCAAGTGTGCTAGAACATGAAAATGTATAGAAGGCAAAGGACTTGGGAAAGCGTAGAGTTGAACCAAAGAGCCAGAAATGAGTATGCACCGATAATGTCATTCTATGTCATTCTATTATTGCCCAGTGGCAATAATAGAATGACATAGCATCAAAAGCCAAATCAAACACAAAGTTGTTATACAGCAACACTAGAAGGAAAACAACAGTCATCGACCAGGTGATCAGGGTAAGGAAGGAAGAAGGGCATCTCACAGAGAGCGACTAGGAACTATGTGAGGAGCACAGCTCAAGATTCAGGGAGGTATTTGCAGTAGAGACAAAGTGACTTTCAGCAATCCAAAGGAGTAGGGTTCACCTGCAAGCGCAGGACGTATTGCACACAACCGAGGATAAGGTGAAGAAACTGCAAGGTGACCTAGATAACTTGAAGGTAGAGAGCCCGGATAACATCCCTCCATGACCCCTCATAGATGGAACAGATGAACTATGTGTTCCAATAAATGTATCGTAGCAGGGCAACAACCTGAGGTGTGAAAGACAGCAAATGTAGTCAGACACGCAGCATTAAACAACAGACCTGTGTCACCGACATGTATAGTATGTAATGTTATGGAGAAATTGTTGGAAAAGAGTGGTTGAGCTCCTAGAGAGAAACAGGCTCGTACCTGGCTCGTACACGGCTTCAGGGAAGGGAAATCCTGCCTCACAAACCTACTGGCGATCTACGACAAGGTAACAGAAGTAAGAAAGGAGAAAGATGGGTAGACTACATCTTCTTGGACTGTAAGAAGGCTTTTGACATGGCACCACACAAGATAGTGGTTGAAATGGTAGAGGAGTACTTAGGAAAGTACTGCAAACAGATTAGGGAATACCTGACAGGACGGAAACAACATGTATTGGTACGTGATGGTGTCAGTGTGAATGTAGGTGTCGAGTGGGGTTCCACAAGAGTCAGTCTACGTCTTATATATGTGAATGACAGAGGTGACCCTGTTCGCAGATGATGTGAAGCTAATGAGCAGGAGAATACAAGCGGACGAGGATCAGATGAGCCTACAAGGCTATCTGGACAGGCTGCAAGCTTGGTTCGACTAGCTAAAGGAGTTTAACTCCAGCAAATGCAAAGTCATCTAGCTTTGAAAAGGACAAAGAAGACCGCAAAGAGAATACAGCCTAGGAAATTAAAGGCTGCAATACTCACTAAAGGAAAAGAATTTTGGGGTGAGCATCATACCGTACACATCTCCTGAGGTGCACTTCAACCAAATAACTGCTGCAGAAAATGGACGCCTGGCAAACCTAAGAATAACGTTTAAACGCCTAAACAAGGAGTCATTTACGATATTGTACACCATGTAAGCCAAGCCCATATTGGAACATATAGTAACATTTTGGAACCCACACCTGGTCAAACACATCAAGAAATTAGAGAAAGTGCAAAGGTTTCAACAAGATTAGTCCCGGAGATAATTGGAATCCTCAACGTGGAGATATTAGGGAACTTAACTTGAACACACTGGAGGACAGAAGGGATAGGGAAAACGTAATACCGAAATATAAAATTCTGAAAAGGTTTGACAAGGTGGGCAGGGCCAGAATGTTTCAAAGATGGAACTCGGTAACAAGGGGACAAAAGCTTAGATGAGTCATAGGGATGTTAGATATATCCGAAATGAAACAATCTGGAGAGTGAAGTAGTGCAGGCAGGACCAATACATAGATTTCAGAAGAGGTACGATAAGGTTGTTGGGCAGGGAGAGAATGGACCTAGCAGCGATTAGCTAAGTGGAGGGACAGGAGCTATGAGTCAATTTCTGTTATCTGGTGGGTACCAGGAAACCAATGTTATGGATACTATGAAAGCAATGTTCTTGCAATAATAACATATATATTAATAATGGCAGGTGTATCAATAATGACAGGTGCATCAATAATGACAGGTGTATCAATAATGGCAGGTGTATCAATAATGACAGGTGCATCAATAATGAGAGGTGTATCAATAATGACAGGTGTATCAATAATGACAGGTGTATCAATAATGACAGGTGTATCAATAATGACAGGTGTATCAATAATGACAGGTGTATCAATAATGACAGGTGTATCAATAATGGCAGGTGTAGTAATAATGGCAGGTGTATCAATAATGACAGGAGTATCAATAATGACAGGTGTATCAATAATGACAGGTGTAGTAATAATGACAGGTGTAGTAATAATGGCAGGTGTAGTAATAATGACAGGTGTAGTAATAATGACAGGTGTAGTAATAATGACAGGTGTAGTAATAATGGCAGGTGTAGTAATAATGACAGGTGTAGTAATAATGGCAGGTGTATTAATAAGGCAGTGTAGTAATAATGACAGGTGTAGTAATAATGCAGGTGTAGTATAATAATGCAGGTGTAGTAATAATGGCAGGTGTAGTAATAAATGGCAGGTGTAGTAA
>NC_069487.1:24894950-24917254 GCF_026875155.1 Cherax quadricarinatus | reverse complement strand
ATTTTTTTTAATAAAGGTTAGTTTGTCTGTTATTATTTCTTTTTCTATTCACTAATTTTCCTGAGGAGGAGCCAGCCTGAAGTTGTTACAGGGCTGAGTAAGCCTTCACAGTACAGCTTCAGGGAAACTCTAAGCATAATCAACTAATGTTAATATATATCTATGTCCCCCAGGTGAAAGTGGTGATAAAGGACCAACGATGTCAATAGCTACTCTTTCAAACGGAACCGTGAAGATTGGCATTTTGACCATAGGTACTCGCCTGGTACCTCGGGAGGATGACAGTTGGCAAACTTTACACGATCTGCAATAGGTAGTGATATCTGAGGACATTCCGGGCCAAAAATAGGTTTTCCTAATTTTACTTAAGGTTTTACGATGTGAGAAATGTCCGGCCACTTGTAAGTCATGAGCCATTTTAAGAACAGTCTCTCTGCATTGACTTGGAAAAACTAAGATGGAATAGTCTATCTCTTCTGAATTTGATTTGAATACTGACTTATATAATATACCTTTTATATATTCAAATTTATATAAATAGTTTTTCCTTTGAATAACTTGATTTTGTCTAGCTGCATTATGGCAATTCTGAAAAGAAGGGCACTTACGTTGTAAATTGACAAAGGAGTCCTTCGATATATCTAAAGGCTTAAAGCCAGGGAAAATCAAAGGATGGACAGTAGGAGAAGCCTGGGCTTCGGTCTGAGCCCTAGTCAAGACATTTATAGTATCGGAGGTGATATCTTCACTTAAATCTAATAAGTGAACCGGTGATCCTACTACCTCGCTTTCGAGAGCAGCATCACTGGTTTTAATCCCACATGAACTCACGAGCCCATTGTCTCATCTGAACTTTCGAGGCGCTTCTCTGACTCTACAGGAAGAGGATCTGAAACACTATGTCCATTTTTTGGTGATAAAAGGTCAATTCAGAAGGAAGAATGGCACCTTTTGCATTACCTATTAGCACGGAGCAAGAAGTGAGGGGGAGCAATTACGGCTTCAGCCCAACCTGTGAACCATTTAGACCTAATGTAACAACGGATGGTAGGAAAAGTGTCCGTACGGCCCAAGTAGTCTGAAAGTATAGCAGAACAATGAGTTTCTTTAAGGTTAGGGAACAGCTTATCAGAAATGACTATACATGTGCATCCAGTGTCTCGTAAAATGGTAGATACATTAAGTCCATTAACTGTTACTGAACAGAAAGGGGGCTTTTGGGCATTACAGTCTTTAAAACATCTTCCAGCTTTTTGGACCTTCTTAGAAGGGCATTCTGGACGTTTATGTCCCTTAACACCACACAAATGACAAACAGGAATAAAAGTCATTTTACTTTCACACTAGAGGCTTTGATTTCTTAAGGTCTGATGAACCCTTGCCCTTAGGGTTCGATCCCTTTAGGTCTTTATAGGAATTGTGAGCCTCAGCATACAGGTCAGCAGCCTCACAACTTCCTCAGCTTTAATCAGGTTACATTCTCTGATAAATGTTCGAAACTGATGGGGAAGAGCTGTCAGGAACTGGTCGCAACCATGAAGTCTCTAAGAGTTTCCCATAACTGTGATCAATTCCTGAACTCTCAACCCAAAAGTCGAACAAACGAAAGAGTGTTACCTGAAACTGCTGAAATTCTGGCCAGGCTGTAAGGTGGCATACCTGAAATCTTTCCTGTAAGAATTAGTTTTTTTTTGATATGCTTTAAGTATTGCCTTCTTCAGTAGGTTATAATTACATATGATATCCTGTGACAAAGTTGCATAGATATTCAAAACGGTACCCAAAAATAACATTCCTAACCTTGTAGCCCAGGTGTCAGCAGGCCATTCGCAGAGGGTAGCGGTATTTTCAAACCTGATAATGTATGAAGTTATATCTTCCCCCTCTGTGAAGGGAGGTAAATTATGTGCACTAGCGGCACGTTGTTCCATTACTCCTTCATTTAATTGCTGTTGTGCGAAAGTTAACTTTTTATTCTCTAATTCAAGGCGAGCTTGTTCGAGCTCGCGATCCTTTTCTCTTTCCCTTAACTCATATTCTCTATCCTTTGCTCTTTCCTCAAGTTCCCTTAATTTAACTTGTTTCTCACGCACTTTAGCTCTCTCCTCACGATCAAGTCTCTCACGCTCTTTATTTTCTTCTCTTTCGATTCTCAATCTCTCCTTTTCCTCTTCTCTTTCGATTCTAAATCTCTCCCTTTCCTCTTCTCTTTTGATTCTCAATCTCTCCTTTTCAATTCTTTCCTGGATTTTATCACTAATGAAAGATTCTAAATTTTTCCCTGTTATTCCTAAATTACTTCCAGCATTCATCCAAAACTGGTATTCCTCCATACTTGCAAGAATAACTTAAACTACTGGGGAAAATGAAACAGGTATCAAAGAAAACGGTGGGTTCAATTCCTTCTCCGCTCAAACTGTAAATAAATCAGAGGGCTCGATCCCTACTTCAATTAAAGAATATGTATTAATGAAAACGAAGGGTTCTATGCCGGCTCCGAGCAAACAGTAAGTAGAATGGGGTCTCTTGACCATCCAATCTTCTCGCCAACAAATCAAGAGTGTCCTATGACAGTTCCCTTGATATAATAAAGAGCTCAATGAAACAAATTGTCACTGGAAAATCTCGGGTCCCTAGAGTCTAATCCTCCAAAGTGTCTCAAGCTCGAACAAAAAGGTGGCAAAATTAAATATTATATCCAGCCTGACTTGACTTACAATAAATTGAAACTATAACAGTCATCAAATCTTTTAAATACCTGTACTGTAGTCCTACCATAGAGAATGATTACTCATGGCTGGTGGTAACCGTCTGAGGTATGCAGCGTTGAAGTTCCAATGGTAGATTCGAGATGGAGTTGAATCTTTATTCAGTCGAGTTGATCCTGGCAAGGTTGCCACTTGTGAAGGCTTACTCAGCCCTGTAACAACTTCAGACAGTATTACCAAGGCTGGCTCCTCCTCAGGAAAATTAATGAATAGAAAAAGAACAAAAACTGACAAACATAAACACTTTATTATTTAAAAAATATAAAATATAAAACACTTAAATATGAAATATTAATCCTACCATAAAGAAAATGAAAAATGAAAAAATATAAATGATATCTGAATTCAACGCTGATATATATATATATATATATATATATATAATATATAAAATATGATATATATATATATATATATATATATAAAACTTGGGTGTCTGGTGCTGGTGACACTGCGTGTTGTTGAAATCATAGCCATTGCCGATGATTTTATAGCCATCAATAATCCGTCCAGATGACAGGAAAGCAGGTTTTTTCCACTGCAATGATGAGGGGTTATATCCTGCTACTTGCATACACAAACAGGTAAGTGGATCAGAAATGGGACGTCTCAGAACGTTAGTCCATCTCCTTCAATTCTACTCGTTGATTGGCAGGTGACCCTCTCTGTCATTTCAAGCTGTAAAGGGAGACAGATTACCCACTGCTTAAGAAATCACTCTCCATGATAAGTACAATACCTAAAAGATGTGGTGATTATTAAAACATTTAACCTATCAAGACTTAAAGGACTAAGTTAATTATTGGTCAAAAGTGAAGCTTTCAACCAATAAGTCCACTAAAATATGATCAGGCATGTACTTACAGTAGTGTTGGGAGCTGTGAGTCTAGTGATTTACTGTTTGACCGGAGCCCCACACGTCACCTTTCGGGGGGGGGGGGAGAGGGAGGGGAAGGAATAGCCGGAGCTAGACTGACCCTTAACAAGCAGCCGGCAATCAAACTATCACTTTCGGGGAGGGGGGAAAAAGGGGGGGGGGAATAGCGGGAGCCGGACTTACCCTACCTTAACAAGTAGCCGGCAATGAAACTATTGTTACTATATACTCCCTCGCTACTCCTATCTATTGAACTTTTCCCTCACACAGGTATATGTGGAAAACAATGCAGTGATGAGGGTGTGGTATGCAAAGAGTACATAAACTTTATTCAGAGCATGTTCGCATTCTCACATAGACTCCCCAACCAATGAACCAGGCACTAAAGGTCTGACGATTCAGGTGGCCCCATCTTCAGATCAGTACCTAGGTTCAGCCAATCATAATGTGGATCTGGCAATTGTGAAGGTGATGTTGTTGCCACTCATGTTTTCATGCATATAAGATTCATTCAGCTGCTGGTTGAAGCACGGTTGTCTCTTGTCTATGGCTGCTGTTTTGCCTTGATTACCATGGCATGCACTTATATTACCTACTGCTGTACATAGTTTATATAGTGTACATATTTCTGTTTATACTTGGTTAAAGAAAATACAATTGAAAGATGACAGCTGTGTTTATTTTGCTCCAAGTCCCCTTTATACCCAGGATAACAGGCTGTGCTTAACTGTGTCGTAACAAAGGGTATCGAGGGAGTGTGACCAGTCAGTACCACCTTCCCCACATGAGAGGGGAGGGAGAAGAGACGATTTAAGCAGTGATTATACCCAGTTCTTTCATGACATACAAGGGAAACAAGTAATGTTGTGTTTAAGTGAAACACTGTGATCAATAAAACTGAGCAACTCCGTGAATATGAATATATGTCAGGTTAACAGTGGCTGCCAGAGCCTCTGTTTATTGTTTATGCTGTAACGTAACAGGGTACGGTCTCCTCTGAAACGGTGAAGCAATCATCGTAGGAGTCGCTGCAGGGTTTCACTCAACCTGAGGCACAACCTGCTGGTGCCCTCGAGTGAGGCATCGTCAGTACTTGGCAACTGGGCAGGACTTCTTTTGGCAAGTGACTCAGGAGGACATTTCTAGACTGGTACTGTCGCTGGGGCTGTCACTGCCGGCGAGCGTGTCTGGGCGCGCTGACTGACTGCGCCTAAAGTGATCTGCTTCACCTGCGGCATCGCTGTGGTCGATGCTGGAAGGATGGGCATGGGATCGTCAGCAAAGTGGCAAACCTTGCCTTTCTCGGCAGGCAGCTTGATGGGGCCTGAAATAGAGCTTCGTCCTTGATTTTTCCCACAAAATCTGGACATTGGCGTCAGGGTGTCATCTCCCGCCTTAGCAGTCAGGTGCTCACCTCATCGCCCTCTCTACAGCTCCTCAACTCACTGCAGCACCTTCTCCTGCCTCCTACAGCGCCCCTACGCCCTTCTCAGCTTCATGAAGTAGAGATGAGGTGTTTTAGGTGTTTGTTTTCGCGGTCTCCTCCCCTTTGCCCAACGAGGCAGCCCTAGGGTTGATGTCCCTTTAAGACAACCCAGTACACACCCCCCTTTCCTCCTATCCTTCCCTTTCCCCTACGCCCCTTTGCGTCCTTATCACTGTCCTTTTTGTGTTGTGTTTACCAGTTTCCTCCAAAAAGGGTTCTCCCCGGTTTAAAACCAGTGGGAAACCAGAGGGGTTAGCCCTTAATGATCAGAGGAAAAATTTTCCTCAATAATGGCATTACTTGAACGTGGTTTTTACAAAAAACGGGAGAATTTAAAACCCTTTAAAAAAAGGGGACTAACAGGTGTAAAGCATTTTTTTGCTGAGGTGAAGGGGGAAAAGAGAGCTAGGGGAAAAGGTCAGTAAACGAAAGGATAAAAACCTGACCCAAGGAGCAGGGGGGCGGGGGGGCAACAAAAAAAAATGGGTGGATCAATGTGACCCCTTGGTTTACTGGAGGTGTGGGGGAAGAAAAACCAGGTTTGCTATAGTTGGGTTTTGAGCTAAAAAGCCAGATAGGAAACAAGCGGGGGATAAGGAGAGGACCTAGAAAGTACTAGAGAGGGGGACAAAAACATGAAAGGTCAAATCTGCCCCAAAAAATTTTTTTATACAGCCTTTATCACGAGGAAAAAAAAACAGTAAAGGACTGGGTAATCAGGCTGAGGAAGAATGGAGTAGAGGCAAAAATGGAACGCCGGGAAAGGGTATTTTGAGGACTAAATTTCGCGATACGGCAGGTTTTCACATTGGAAAAAAGAGAAGTTTCCATCGTGTCCAGCACCAGAAGTGCGGGGACACACTGTTTAAAAAGAGGGGGTTTGGGTTTAAAAAAACTGCTAGGTGAACTAGAATTTTTTCAAAGGCAGTGGTCCCAGTTAATATATCCCTTGGGTCTGAAAAGGGGGAAGCAGATGCAATGTGTGTCCCTCAGCTCGAAATAAAAAAACAGCAAATGAAGTCCCGTTTTTTAAAGGAAAAGGAGACAGACAGGCAGCATTTTAAACTACGGGAGTGTACGCTAAAAATTTATAATAGGGTTAAAGTTTTGAAGTTTATAATGAGAAGGTAGAAGAAAAACCCTAGAAAGAAATAGGTTCTAGAGGAAAACCCAGCATTTTAAAGGGAAAACCCTGCATAAACAACCCTAAAAATCTTTGCGGGGCCCAACGAACTTGCCCAGGAGAAAAGGGAGGAGGGGTAGACTGCATTTTCTCGGACTAAATGCTTCCGAACAGTACCAGAGTCCCTGTTTGAAAAGCGGGAAAACAAACCCTGAAAGGAAAGTACTGCAGTGGATTAGGGGAATTACCAAACCAAGAAAAAAACAACGTGTGTTTGAATGTGATAAAATGTCATTTGTGGGCATTTTGTAAAGGGGGGGGGGTTCCAAAAAGGATCAGCCCCCAATACCCTGTGCTTTTTTTTTAGGCATGTGAGACATGAGGGAAAAGGGTTTTTTTTCGAGGTGTCTCTTTTCGCAGGCAAAGTGAGGTTAATAAGAAAAAAATTTACAAGCGGGACGTTATCAGGTAGGCCTTAAAGGGGATTTGGAGGGGGCGGCAAGGCCTGGCCCGACAAAGGGTTCCTCGATTTTAACCCCCCAAAAATTTTGCAAAGTCATGAATTTTGGGGGAAAGGGGTTAAAAAACAAGACCACAAAAGGGGATACCCCCGGGGAAAGGTAAAGTAGCTGAGGGGGGGGATTAAAAAACATGCTTTAAGAAGGGGTTTTCGATAGGTTTGTTGGATAAAGGGAAAAGGGAGTCACCCTTTAGTAGGGGATCAGAGAAGAAGGGGGCCCAGGAGCTGAGAAAATCGACCCCGGGAAAATACAAGAAGTTGGTTCAAAAAGGGGGTTGTTGGGGATAAAAAATGTTGCTATAGATACTGTGAAAGAAAAAGTTTTTTCCCTTTTATTGGGGGTTTGTAGTAATAATGTCGGGTATACCCAATAATGGGGGTGTAGAAAATTGGCAGGGGGTAGTAATAGGGGCAGGTGTAGAAAAAAATTGTCAGGTGTTTAAATAATAAACTTTGAGTAAAAATTGGCAGGTGTAGTAATAGTGGCGGTGTTAGAAATAATTTTCGGGTGAAAGAAATAATGACGGGAATGACAGGTGTAGAAATAATGGCGGGTGTGTAATAGTGGCAGGGTAGTAAAAAAATTTTCAGGGGGTTTAATAATGACGGGGTGTAGTAATAATGGCGGTGTAGTAATGGGGGGTTTGTAGTAAAAATGCCCGGGGTGTAATAAGGACGGAATGAAATTTTGTAGTAAAAATTGGCAGGTGTATAATAGGGGCAGGTGTATTTAATAATGCCAGGTGTATCAAAAATTGTCAGGTGTAGTAATAAGGGCCCGGTGTGTAATAGTGGCAGGTTTAGTAATGATGTCGGTGTAGTAAAAAAAATGGCGGTTTGTGAAATAGTGGCAGGTTTTTAGTAAAAATGCCAGATGTATCAATAAGGGTCAGGTTTTGAAATGATGGCGGGTTTGGAGTAAAAAATGACGGGTTTGTAGTAATAATAAACGGTTTTTAGAAATAATGGACGGTTGTAGAAAATAAGGACAGGTGTAGTAATAATGACGGGTTTTGTAGAAATTTAAGGCTGGTGTAATTTTAAAAGGGCAGGGTAGTAAAAAATAAAGGGTGTAGTAATAAGGGCAGGTGTAGTAAAAATTGGCAGGTGTAGTAATAATGGCAGGTGTATTTAATAATGACGGTGTAGTAATAATGACAGGTGTAGAAAGGGTCGGGGTGTAGAAAATAAGGGACAGGTGTAGAAATTAAAATGACAGGTGTAGTAAAAATTTTGTTGGTTTGTAGTAATAATGGGAGGTGTAGTAATAATGGCAGGTGTAGTTTTTAATGCGGGTTGTGTAATAATCGCGGTGTAGTAATAATGGCGGGTTTGCAGAATAAGGGAAGGGGTGCGTAAAAAGGGGAGGTGTAGTAATGATGTCAGGTGTAGTAAAAGGGCCCAGGTTTTTAGTAATAATGGCAGGTGTAGAAATTTAATGGCAGGTGTAGTAAATGGCAGGGGGTGTTTTAAGGGCCGGTGTGGGGGTAAAAAGGGAGGGGTATTTAAAATGACAGGGGGTAGTTTTAAGGAGGTGTGGAATAAGGGCAGGTGCAGAAATAATGGAAAGGTGTGAAATAAGGGCGGGCAGTAATAATGACGGGGGGCAGTAATAATGGGAGGTTTTTGTTTTTGATTTCGGGTGTAAAAATTTAATGAAGGTGTAGTAAAAATGGGGGTTTTGTAGAAATTTAAGGGCAGGTGTAGTAATAATGGCGGTGTAGTAAAATGGCGGGTGTAGTTAATAATGGCGGGTTTTGTAGTAATAAGGGCCCAGGTGTAGAATTTAATGGGGGTGCATTTAATAATAAACCGGTTTTTGGTAATAATGACAGGTATATTTAAAAAAGGGTTCAGGTGTAGAAATAAGGGGCGGTGTAGAAATAAATGGGGGTTTGTAGTAATAATGGAGGTGTATTTAATAATGGGGGGGTGTAGTAAAAAGTCGGGTGTAGTAATAATGGCGGGTTTGTAGAAATTAATGACAGGTGCAGAAATAATGGGAGGGTAGTTGATTCAGGTGTGGGTAATAATGGCAGTGTAGAATAATGCAGGGTGTAGTAATAATGTCGGGTTTTAGAATAATGTCAGTGTAGTAATAGGAAGGTGTAGTAATAATGGCAGGTGTAGTAAAAATGGAGGGGGTAGAAAAGGGGCCCGGGTGCGGGTAAAAATTAAAGGGTTTGTGTAATTTGACAGGTGTAGTAATGATTTTCAGGTGTGTAAATAAGGGCGGGTTTGTAGCAAAAATGGCAGGTGCAAAATTTAATGACGGGTGTAGAAATTAATGTCAGGTGTAGTAATAATGGCGGGGTTTTGTAGTAATAATGGCGGGTTGTTAGTAAAAATTGACAGGTGTGAAAATAACTGGTATTTAAGTAAACAGTGTTGGGGAGTGCAAAGCGTCATTTAGGTTCTTTCATGCTACAGACCGACGGTCTTGTTTCCCCTTTTAACACTGCTCTCCTTGTTGTTTTTCCTTCGGGGTAAACGTTGTGGGTAAAATTTAAATTTTTGTTTCAGTTCTGCTACTGACACCCCGGTACGATTTTTTCTAACCTATTTTTAAATTTCCCCTGATGATTTTATGTTTTTTTTTATAAAAAACTGAAAACTTTGACTCGAGAGAATTCGGTGGTGGGGAGTTTGGTGTGATAAAACAAAACACACCACACACACACCACCCCACACACACACCCCCAACACACATTTACATTATATAATATATAATATATATAAAATTTATATATATATAAAATTTTATATTTTTAAATATTTTATATATATATATATATAATATATTATAATGTCTTTCCCGAATAGGGAAAAAAGGGTTTCAATTAGAAAAAAACCTCTTTTTAAAATTAAGTACTTTCTTATAAATTTAAAGATTTTTTTTTCATTAATGAATGTAAAAATTTATTTTAATTTTGCCCCCAAAAAGGGAATCTTAGAAAATTTCCTAACCTTATTTTGAAAAGAGCAATTTATTTTACCCTTTAACCCAACTAAATAATTTTAGATACGTTTAAAATTTTTTTAAATACTAAAAAAACCCCGTGAAAGATTTTTTTTTCGTTAGGTTGGGAAATGTTTTTGGGGAAATTTTTGCTTGAAAAAATTTTTCCCTTTTCCCCAATATACGGCAAGATGAGGGTTGCTATTTAAGCCAAAAATGGGAAAGTTGTGCCTATTCGGAAAGGGACATATTATTATATATAAATATATTTATAAAATTTATATATATATATATTATTTAATATATATATATAATAAATTTATATATTTATATTTAATATTATTAAAACCCTTTTAATATATATTTTTATTATATATATATTTTATTTTTTTTAAATTTTATTTATATATACATTTTATATATATATATATTTATAAAAATTTTTCCCTTTTTATATATTTATATTTTATACATATATATATATATATATATATATTTTATATTTTTTATATTTATATATATTAAAAAAATTTTATATATATTTTTTTTATTTTATAGTTGTGTATTTTTTATAGTATATGCTTCTAAACTGTTGTTTTTGGGAGAAACCTCTCCCAAAAGCGGGAAGGGATAATGGTGAGTGTGGTGAAAGTTTTTGAATGTGATGAAAGTTTTTTTCTTTTTGGGGATTTTTTTTTTTTTTGGGTCACCCTGCCTCGGTGGGGGGGGCCCCCGATTTGGGTTAAAAAAAAAAAGGTAAAATATAAAATATTTATTATTTTATATATTTAATATATTATGTATAAAATTTTTATAATATATTTTATATATATTATTTATAATTTATTTATTATATATATATATTTTATATATTTTATATATTATATTATATATATTATATATTATATATATATTTATATATATTTTATTATATATATATTTTAAAATTTTATATATTTTATATATTTATTATATTATTTATTATATATTTTATATATTTATAATATATATTTATATTTATATATATTATATATATATTTTATATATATATATATATATATATATTATATTTATATATATATATAAAATTATTTATATTATATATTTATATATATTTTAATATATTTTTATTTAAAAAATTTCGCAAAAAGGCAAAATTTATTTACTTGTCTGTACGTTACAGCGGGACTCAAGGGCTGAAAAATTTCCCCAAATTTTGCTTTACTTTGTCGTGTTAAAATCCCCAAATTTTTTAATCCCAAAAAATATTGTAACGGTGTTTTATTTATAACTTTTTTTTCTCTCACTTGTTTTAATTCTCTTTTCCCTTTCCCAAAGCATTCATCATTCAGTTTTTCTGTTTTTTTTTTTTCTCTTGTAAATAAATTTTTCTATTTAAAAATAATATAATCAAATTTGCTGCCTCGTAAATGAAAAAATATGTAACTTTAATAAACTTTAAAACAAAAAACCCTCCATTCCACTTTATTTTCTCTTTTTTTGTTTCCCAAACATTTACTCACCCCCCACATATTTAATCAAATGGCCCCAAATTTTTTACACTGTATTTTGTCTCTCTTTTATGAGAAATTTGGTTTAATAATTTTAAAAAAAATTTGTTTTTTTATTATATTTTATTATTTACCCTTATTTTTTAAAATTTGATTTATTGCTATTTAAATTTTTTTACAAAATTTAAAAATCATTAATTTAAAAAAAATGGCACAAAAAATTCACCCTAAAACCACCAAAAACCACACACACACACACCACACCCAACACACAGGAAAGGGCCCAAGGGAAAAGGGACGACGGAGCAATGGGGCGATGGGGTTTCACACTGGCTAGAGGGGGCCAGAAGGGAAAAGCTCCAAAGAGCAGGGGGAAAAAACTCCGATCTGGGGTGACTTAAACCCCAAAAAAAAATCGATTGGAAAAAACTTTGGGCCCAAAAAGGGGGCCAAGATAATGGAGGGCTAAGATGATGGAGGGGGTCTGGAAAACTTTTTTACCCAAACGTAAAAGACACTAAAAGGAGGGAAAAAGAAAGGGAAAAACCAGCAAGGGTGGACTTGTTTTCACCTTGGGGTAGTGCAGATATCGGGGGGATCAATATGAAAGACCCCCTTTGGGGGCCCGTGACCCTGTGGTTTTAAGCTTCGAAAAACAAATTGGAGGGGGAAACAGGGAAAAGGGCCGGGCGAAAGAAGCCAAAATACCCAAGGGAAAAGGGGGTACCAGGAATGGGGGAACTTCCTGAAAGGGGTTTAGGGGGACAGAGAACTGGCAGGGGAAACCCCGTTATGGATAATGGAATAGTAACAAAAAAACATGGGGGGAGGAGAGGTTTGTACCCAAGGGGGAAAAGGAATAATGATGAGCCCATGGTTTTTCCCAAAGGTGCAAGGGGGGCAAAAAAAACCCAAATTGCTAGGGAATGGAAGAAATTAGAAGGGAAAGGACCCAGGAGAATAAGGAGAGCAGTCGTTTGAGCCAAAAAAAACGAAATATGGGACAGATAAGGAGGCCCAAAGACAATATGGAAAAAAGCCCCTAGCAGCGAAAGCCAAAACTGACCCGGAAAAATGTTTTTACAGCCACATCAGGAGGAAAACAACGTTTAATGACCAGGTTTAAAAAGGCTAAAGGGGGAAAGGAAAGGGGAGCGACAAGAAATGACCCTGAAGTATGTGAGGGGGAACCCCAACCCAAAAGATTCAAAGGGAAATGTTCACAGAGGTGACAGAAGGGGCTCCCGAAAGACGGGAGGTGGGGCACACCACCATGTGCTGGTCACGTTTCACCAACCGAGGAAAAAAGTGAAGAGGTTCGAGTGAAACTAGATACCTCAAAGGGAATTGGGGCCCGATAAAATCTCCCCCTTTGGGGATTGGAGGGGGAGCAGAGGCGTATGTGTAACCCCCCAAAACCCAAAATTCAATACATCTATCGAAAAAAGGGGGGATTGCCTGAGGGATGGAAGCAGCAAATGTTTGTCCCCAAACTTTAAAAAAGGAGACCCGCCTTTAAACGATAAACTACAGACCGTGTCAATGAAGTGTTTAGTATGCAAAAATGGGGGGGATTTCAGGGGAAGAATTTTCGGGGAAAACCAAGAAAACCCTTTATTCTCAACAGCAGCCAACAAAGGTTTAGGGACGGGAAAAACCCCCGTGGGCACAAACCTACTGAAGTTTTTGACATGGTTTACAGCGTAAGGGCAAGAGAGAGAGGGGGTGGGTGGATTGCATATTCTTGGACTGGCAAGAAAGGGGTTTGACATAGTTCCCCACAAGAGATTGGTGCAAAAACTGGAGGGCCCAAACATGGATAAAAAGGGAAGGCACTACAATGGTTTAGGAAATACTTGTCAGGAAGCAGCAGCGAGTCATGGTTTTTGGGGGGGGTTTCAGAGTGGGCACCTTTTGGGAACCAAACGGGGTCCCACAGGGGTCCCGTCCTCGGACCCGTGCTGTTTTTGGTATTTTTTGAACGAATGACGGAAGGAAAAGAAATCTGAGTGTCCCCGTTTGCAGTGACGTGAAGTTTAAAGAGAAAAATTCACTCGATGAAGTCCAGGCCGAAAAATACAAAAGGGGTTGGGACAGGCTGCGACCCGGTTTCCGCCAAATTTGGGTCCTGGGTTCAATCCCACCAAGTGCAAAGTCATGAAGATTGGGGAAGGGCAAAGAAGGGCCGCAGACGGGTAAAAGTCTAGGGGGGCCGAGGACTCAAAAACCCCACTCAAGGAAAAAATTTTCCTTTTTTTTTTGGGGGTGAGTTTAAAACTAGGCACATCTCCTTGGGAAACGACATCCCCAAACCCAAAAAAACTGCTGCAGCTATGGGTGCCTAGCAAACCCCAGAACAGCATTCCGACATTTTTAATAAGGAAACGTTCGGACCCCGTTTCCCGTTTACGTTTGGGGCCCTATTTAAATATGGGGGCACCCGTTTGGATCCCCCCACCTAGCCAAGCACGCTAAAGGGGAAAATAGAGGAAAAAATGCAAAGGGTTTGCAACAAATAGTCCCCGAACTAAAAGGTTTGTCCTATAGGAGAGGTTAAGGGAAATCAACCTGCGAAAACTGGGGGGACAGGGGGAGATAAAGGGGGGGATGGGTTTTCGACAAGGGAAAATTTTTTTAGAGGGGTTTTACCCAAAGGTTTTGGGGAAAAAACAGGGTGTTTCCCGGATTTGGGCACCCGTAACAAGGGGACAAGGGTTTGGAAATTGAAAACACAGATGAATACCCGGGAAGTTAGGAAAATATTTCTTCAGCCCATAGTAGTCAGTAAGTGAATAGTTTGGGGGGGGCGAGTAGTGGAGGAAAGGGTCCATACATTTCTTTAAGGAAAAGGTATTTAGGAAAACTCACGGTTTTAGGGGGAGTGACCCAGTGTGATCGTGAAAAGGGACGGGGGGCCGGGGGCTCGGGGCTCGCCCCGGGGAACCTCAATAGGTGAGTACAAACTAGGTGAGTACACACACCCTCCTCTCAAATCCTCTCCCCCCCATTGCCTACCTCCCCCCCCCTCTTTCCCTTCCCCCCCTCTTTTCCCATTCTCTTCCCTCTTCACACACATACCAAAAATATTTCATAGCCAAGACACTACGAAAAAAAAAACTAAATTTAAAAAAAAATTTAGGGCCCCAGAGGGAAAATTGAGGAAACAGAGGAAGAAGGTCCTAGATGGAATGAAGGGGCAGAAGAGCCCATGGTGAATATTTGGGAAAAGGGCGTGGGAAAATAAAAAGGGTGGTAGGGACGAAAGGTGGGGAAACTGAAAAATAAAAACTGCAGAAGTCCGGATTCAGAAACTAAAGTTGAAGTTAAAATGTGGGCAAGGGTATTGGGTAAAAGTCCGGAAGGAACATTTGGGATCTGGAGCAGGAACCCCAAAATTCAAGAGGGGGCTTTTGGGAAAAAAAAGAAGGGCAATACCTATGTTGGGGGTACTACCCGGCAACCCGGAAAAGTCGGGGGAGTGACAGGGGAAAGATGTTAGGGGAAAGGGACAGCCCGTAAGTGACAGTGGGTAGAAGGTGATTAAAACCCCTTTGAGGCGTGATCCAGCCACAGGGAGTCAGGAAAAAGAAAGGGAAAAGGGCATTGCCATGTTTAAAAGGGGGCCCAGAGATGCCCAAAAGGGTAGGAATGATAAGAGGAGAGGAGAGGGGTTTAAAGTTTATCCATGGGCTTCGGA
Source organism: Cherax quadricarinatus (assembly GCF_026875155.1). Taxonomy (NCBI): domain Eukaryota; kingdom Metazoa; phylum Arthropoda; class Malacostraca; order Decapoda; family Parastacidae; genus Cherax; species Cherax quadricarinatus. Next base: position 24,902,313 of record NC_069487.1, on the reverse strand, counting down.
GGGTCGAAGGAAAGGGCATAAATTCGAAAATGGCTTTGAAAGAAAGAAGAGATCGAAAACTAAAATCAAAAAAAATGGGGCAGGGGGACACGATTGGTGATAAATTTTTAAAAGATTTTTGGGGGGGGGTTACTTAAGGGAAAGAAAACGGCCTGTCAAAAATTTTTTTTCAAAACAGGAAACGGTGAAAAAGCAGGATCTAGCGAAGAAAAAGACTAAAGAAACAGCATCTTTTCTGGGAAGTGTACCTAGAGGGTGACAGAAGGAGAACGAAAAAACAGAAATTTAGGAAAAAGGGAAAACAATCAAGTTTCTTTAACCCCGATTTCCCTCAGGGCCCAGGGGGAATGAAGAGGCTGCTAAACAAAAATAGTCCTCAAAGGGGATGGGGCTGTAGAAAAATCTCTTTGAAGAACTTTCTCTTTTATTGAAACACGGAGGGCTACCTGAGGGAAAAGGGAATTTTAAGGGCCCAATTTTTGGGAAAAAAAATTAAAAGTACACGCATTAAACTACTTTACATGTGAAATTTGCACAGTTTGGGGAGAAGATTATCAAGAGAAAAAAGTAGTGGAACAAATTGAAAGGAATAAAATTATTCACGACAACCCTACGTTTTCAGAGAAATCCCGCTCGAAAAACATATGGAAAAAAAAACGACAAGGTGTGGCAGTAAGACAAGGGAGGGGGAGGGGTTGGGGTAGATTGCATTTTTTAAGGATTGTATGGGAGGCTTTTGACACTGGGACCCCACAAGAGATAAGTGTAAAAGGAATGATCAGGGGAAAGGGATTAAAAGGGATGGCAAAAAAATGAATCAGGGGAACAGGTAGGCAAAAAAAAGGGGGGGGGTACATTAAAGAGGTGTCGGGGGGCGCCTATTGGGAAAAGTGGGTTCCCCAGGGGTTAAATCCTTGGGGCCCGTGCTGTTTTTTGGTTCCCTTTTCAGTGACAAAATTGGGGAGGGGATAGATAGAAGTGTCCCGTTTGCAGACGATGTAAAAACTAAGGGGGAAATTCAGTGGGTTTAGAATCAAGCAGGTTACAAAAAGGGGTCTCAAAAAGGCTGCAAACTTGGTCCAGCAATTAGCTCCCAGAGTTTTAACCCCCCCCATGGCAAGGTCATGAACGCGGGGGGAAAGGGAAAAAAGACTGAAAACAGAGTTTCCTGGAGGGTTGCTTGGAGAAAATTTCCGGGGTGAACCCCCCCAGGCCCGGTTGGGGACCAGGCCTCCTGGTGGTTTAGTGCCTGATCAACCGGCTGTTTTTGCTGGGTGCAGCAATTTAAAAGTACGGGGACACAAAACCCCGGTGGTCAGGTTTTCCCACTTTTGGTGCTTGTTTCCCGTGCCTGCTTGAAGGCAGCAGGGGTCTATTGGTTTTAATTTCCCCCCTTTGTATGCCGGGGGGAAATTTTAACGGGCTTTTGGGGCCCCTGACACTTATTGTATTGTCCCCTTTTAAAGTGCTGGGGGCACCCCTGTTTTCATTGGGGGGATTTTTGCCCTCGTTGCCGAGTTCTTTTTTCCCCTTTCGTTGGGGTGATTTTCCGGGGGTTTCAAGTTGGTACTGCCCCTCTAGGATTTTTCCCGGTGTTTTATAATCATGTATCTCCCCCCCTTTCGTTCCAGGGAGGGAAGTTTCAGGAACTTCAAGCGCTCCCAGTTATTGAGGTGTTTTATCTCCGTTATGTGTGCCGTGAAGGTTTTCTGTACATTTTCTAGGTCAGCAATTTCACCTGCCTTGAAAGGTGCTGTAGTGTGCAGCAATATTCCAGCCTAGATAGAACAAGCGACCTGAAGAGTGTCATCATGGGCTTGGCAGCCCTAGTTTTGAAGGTTTTCATTATCCATCCTGTCATTTTTCTAGCAGATGCAATTGATACAGTGTTATGGTCCTTGAAGGTGAGACACTCCGGCATGATCACTCCCAGGTCTTTGACGTTGGTTTTTTCGCTCTATTTGCGGCCGGAATTTGTTTTGTACTCTGATGAAGTTTTAATTTCCTCATGTTTACCATATGGGAGTAATTGAAATTTCTCAACTTTGGACTTCATTATTGTTTCTGCAGCCCACTGAAAGATTTGGTTGATGTCCGCCTGGAGCGTGCAGTGTCTGCAATGGAAGAAAACAGTCATGCAGATTCGGGTGTCATCTGCAAAGGAAGACCCGGTGCTGTGGCTGACATCCTTGTCTATGTCAGAAATGAGGAATAGAAACAAGATGGGAGCGAGTACTGTGCCTTGTGGAACAAAGCTTTTCACCGTAGCCGCCTCAGACTTTACTCTGTTGGCTACTACTCTTTGTGTTCTGTTTGTAAAGAAATTATAGATCCATCTACCAACTTTTCCTGTCATTCCTTTAGCACGCATTTTGTGTGCTATTACGACATGGTCAAATTTGTTGAAGGCTTTTGCAAAGTCTGTATATGTTACATCTGCCTTCTTTTTGTCTTCTAGTGCATCTAGGACCTTGTCGTAGTGATCCAGTAGCTGAGACAGACAGGAGCGACCTGCTATAAAACCCATGTTGCCCTGGGTTGTGTAACTGATGGGTACCTAGATTTTTGGCGATCTTGCTTCTTAGGACCCTTTCAAGATGTTTATATATGGGATGTTAGTGCTATCGGTCTGTAGTTCTTTGCTATTGCTTTACTGCCCCCTTTGTGGAGTGGGGCTATGTCTGTTCTTTTTAGTAAACTGTGGGACGACCCCGTGTCCATGCTCCCTCTCCATTGGATGGTAAAAGCTCGTGATAGGGGCTTCTTGCAGTTCTTAATGAACACGGAGTTCCATGAGTCAGGCCCTGGGACAGAGTGCATGGGCATGTCATTTATCGCCTGTTCGAAGCCATTTGGCGTCAGGATAATAACAGATAGGCTTGTGTTAACCAAATTCTGTGGCTCTCTCATAAAAAATAATTTTGATCTTCGACTCTCAGTCTGATTTACTTGGTCCCACTTTGTTCTTGTTATTGAAGTTGAATTTGGTGAAGGCTCCCTCGTGACTAAGCTCATTTTGTCGGTCTGGGGCTCCATGCATACATGTCTGAACCTCGATTATGTTGTGATCTGAGTATATTGTTTTTGATATGGTGACATTTCGTATCAGATCATCATTGTTAGTGAAGATGAGGTCTAGTGTATTCTCCAGTCTAGTAGGCTCTATTATTTGCTGGTTTAAGTTTAATTTTGTGCAGAGATTTAAAAGCTCGTGTGTGTGTGAGTTTTCGTCAGAGCTGCCTTCTGGTGTTATCACTGCGTCAACATTATTTGCTATATTCCTCCATTTTAGGTGCCTCAAGTTGAAATCCCCCAGGAGCAAGATGTTGAGGGCACGAGCTGGCAGATTTTCCATATAATGGTCAATTTTTGACAGCTGTTCCTGGAATTGCTGGAACGTTGCATCCGGAGGCTTGTAGACTACCACAATGACTTGGTTTTGGTTCTCGATCTTTACTGCTAAAACTTCCACTACATAATTTGAGGCATTAAGCAGTTCTGTGCAAATAGGTGACTCTGCGATATACAGGCCAACCCCCCCCCCTTTTTGACTGTTCACTCTGTCACATCTGTATAGGTTGTAACCTGGGATCCATATTTCGTTGTCCAAGTGATCCTTTATGTGCGTCTCTGTGAAAGCTGCAAACATTGCATTTGCCTCTGCAAGCAGTCCACAGATGAAAGGTATTTTCTTGTTCGTTGCTGGCTTTAAACCCTGTATATTTGCAAAGAAGAAAGTCGTCGGACTGGTGGTATTGATGGTACTGGGGGGGACTTTTTTTTTCCAGTACTAGTATCTGTATTTGTTGATTTTGAGTGAAGGCCATCGACTGTCATTCCCCTCCAGAAATGACTGGATTTGGCGTACGATTTCCGCCATTTCCTGCCATTTTTTTCCTTCTTGGCACTAAAAAACCTCTCCCTCTTGAGTGGCTGTGGCTACTCGGGTTTTTCCCATGGCCTTGATGTTTTGTATCTTTTTGTCCCCTTTAGATGGTGTGCCTGGCAATTTAAGTTATAACACAGTCTTTCCTGTACTGAAGAGGGACAAATTTCAGGGTGAAAAAGCTTACGGAAAATGAGTTTACATTTTCCTGTTGACATATGGGCACGGCATTTTCTAGGGTGGTCATAGTTGCACGTCCCATCTGTTTTCCCAGATTTCCCATGCCTGCAGACACAAGTGCATAGTACGTGCACAGGCTTGGTTTCCGTTTGCCTTGGATTTCTGTGACTGTATTCCCTGTTGGTGCATGTTTACCTGTCTCATTCCTTTCCTCACTAGTACTAACAATGGAGCTCTCTCCAGTTGTTTCTGGTAATATATCCTCACTATTGCTAGTGGATTCCCCTTGTTTGGTGTCTCCTGTGGTATTACTAGTTTGTAATGTTGGTTTTATCTTGTCCTTGACTACACTTGTTTCCCCAGTACAGCTCCTGTCTCCCTCGAGGTCATTTATATGCATTCCCTCCTGCGTACATTTACTGACTACCTGGACAGCACCTCCATTCTCACCATTACTGTCTCCCAGGACAGCACCTCCAACCTCACCATTACTGTCTCCCAGGACAGCACCTCCAACCTCACCATTACTGTCTCCCAGGACAGCACCTCCAGCTTCACCATTACTGTTTCCCAGGACAGCACCTCCAGCTTCACCATTACTGTCTCCCAGGACAGCACCTCCAGCTTCACCATTACTGTTTCCCAGGACAGCACCTCGAGCTTCACCATTACTGTCACCCAGGACAGCACTTCCAACCTTACAGTTTCTGACTACATGGCCAGCACCAAGGGCGATACCATCCAGCCCAGACTTTTTATTTTCCCGTCTATTACAGAATGCTTCCAGGTTGTCTGTGAAGGCTGTTTTAATGTTAATCTCTTTTAATACCAATGTGATTTTAATCCACAGATTTATCTCATTTTTGCATACTCTAAAACACTTCCCTGATTTAATACTTCTTGTAGATAGTTCTTGGATATCTGCACAAGGGGCGTGACACCAATTTTCACAAAAATGGCAAGTAATCCATGCGGAAACCCGTTTGTTTGATTTACTGCAGACTACACAGAGCTTCATAATGTGATTTGAATGTTTGAGTTACTAAAGTTCTACTAGTAACCCCTTGAATATTCTACTAATAACCTCCTTAAAGTGATGATCTGGCTATTTGTATTTTTATTTCTAACTGTACTTGTATATTAGGACAGCTCACCGGTTTACGTTCCTGTTCTGTATTTATTGTTTGTGTTTGATAAGGGCGCCTAAAACCCCATCTGTTTACAGTGTCTTCTATTGTCCAACGAATCCATTTGAAACCAGTGAAGGGTTCGGATCAGCCAAGGGTTCGGAACCAGTCGGATCTGATCAATGGGTCTCTTATTTAAAACATATCTGGTCGGTGGATTTGGGCGAAAAAAGGGAAAACTACTGGAAATTATTTAACTGAGTAATATGTGACTAGATAGATACAAAAGTATAACTTGCGTGTTGAAGAACGGGTGATTGCTGGCAGCTCCTACAATGACGAACGGTCGAGACCTTTATTTACAGCCTGAAGGATTATCGATCACTGTATCTAGCTTTTCTAGTTTTTTTCCGTCTCCACCACAACAAATGCTATATTATCACTATAGTTGATTGGTGAAATTATTGGAGGAAAGACGCTTTTTCTGGAGTAATATTTGCTTTTCGTTGTGTATATTGCGAACGCTGGTAACTAAAGGTTATATGAATTTCACTGTATAAGTCTGGTATTTCAAGAATGGAGAAAAAACTAATGACGGTCACTCAACTCCACTAAGTGCCATTATATTACTGGTTAGTTGCTACTACAACACTGTATTCTCCTATTAACTGCTATCACCAGATTATATGCGAGGTACACTAGCAGGCCAGGAAGATTATTATAACAGCTGACCTGTGTGGTAAGTTTCTTGCACCTGCCTCCTTAGGCCTATCACTTCAGCTTGAATTACACCTGTTTCAAAAGACAATTTAGCATTTATTATCTATATACTAGGGTGCCAATGTAGTACAAACTATCACACTATGTATACTAGGGTGCCACTGTAGTACAAACTATCACACTATGTATACTAGGGTGCCACTGTAGTACAAACTATAACACTATGTATACTAGGGTGGCACTGTAGTGCACACTGTAACACTATGTATACTAGGGTGCCACTGTAGTACAAACTATAACACTATGTATACTAGGGTGCCACTGTAGTACAAACTATAACACTATGTATACTAGGGTGTCACTGTGGTATACATTATAACACTATGTATACTAGGGTGCCACTGTAGCATACACTATAACACTATGTATACTATGGTGCCACGTTAGATATACACTATAACACTACGTATACTAGGGGGCCACTGTGTACACACTATAAAAACTATGTATACTAGGGTGCCACTGTAGTATACACTATACACTATGTATACTAGGGTGCCACTGTAGTACAAACTATAACACTATGTATACTAGGGTGTCACTGTGGTATACATTATAACACTATGTATACTAGGGTGCCACTGTAGCATACACTATAACACTTTGTATACTAGGGTGCCTCTGTAGAATACACTATAACACAATGTATACTAGGGTGCCACTGTAGTACACACTATAACACTATGTATACTAGGGTGCCACTGTAGTATACACTATACACTATGTATACTAGGGTGCCACTGTAGTATAAACTATAACACTGTGTATACTAGGGTACCACTGTAGTATACACTATACACTGTGTATACTATGGTGCAACTGTAATATACACTATGCACTATGTATACTAGGGTGCCACTGTAGTACACTGAATAACACTATGAATGCTTGGGTGCCACTGAAGTATACACTATAACACTATGTATACAAGGGTGCCACTGTATTATACACTATACAATATGTATACTAGGGTGCCACTGTAGTATAAACACTAAAACACTATGTATACTAGGGTGCGACTGTCGTATACACTATAACACTATGTATACTAGGGTGCCTCTGTAGTATACTCTATAACACTATACTAGGGTGCCACTGTAGTATACACTATAACACTATGTATACTAGGGTGCCACTGTAGTATACACTGTAACACTATGTATACTAAGGTGCCACTTTAGTTTACACTATAACACTATGCATACTAGGGTGCCACTGTAGTATACACTATAACACTATGCATACTAGGGTGCCACTGTAGTATACACTTACCCCTAAAGTATACTAGGGGCCACTGTAGTATATTTCTATACACTATGCATACTAGGGTGCCACTGTAGTATACACTATAACAACTATGCATACTAGGGTGCCCGAGTAACACTTTACA
>NC_069487.1:24872655-24894450 GCF_026875155.1 Cherax quadricarinatus | reverse complement strand
TATATTTTATATATATATATATTATTTTTTATTTTTAATTATATAAAAATTATATATAAAATATAATACATATATATTATATATTTTTAAAATATTTAATTTTTTAAATATATATTACATATATATATATAATAATAATATATACATATAATATATATTAATACAATAATATTTTAAAAAATATAAAATAATATATTATTATATATATATAATTTTAATATTTATAAAATATAATAGTTGTGTTTTTTTTATCGTAAAATTTCAAATTTTTGTTTTGAGCACCTCTGCAAAAGCATGATAATGTGTGAGTGTGGAAAAAAGGTTAAAAGAGATGAAAGTATTTTCTTTTGGGATTTTCTTTTTTTTTTTGGGTACCCGCCTCGGTGGAGAGGGGGCCGACTTGTTGAAAAAAAAAATTGAAATAATATATATAATATATAAATAAATTATTATATTATGTTAAAAATTAATATATATAAATTATATAATAATATATTATTAATATATAATAATATTATATAAAAATTTTATATATTATATAATAAATTTATATAAAATATATAAATTTTTAAAATTTATATATATATAAATAAAATTTTATAATATTAATATAAAAATTATATTATATATTTAAAATATATAATATATTTTTAAATATATAATTTATATAATTATAAAATTTTTAATAATATAAATATATATATATATATAAAAATTTTTTAAAATATATATATATATATATATATATATATAAAATTATTTTAACAATTCGCAAAAAGGGAAATTTTTTACATTGTCTGTACGTCTCAGCGGGACTCAAGGCTGTACATAAACCAAAATTTTTTCGCTTCTACTTTGTCGTGTTATAATCCCCAAATTTAATCCCAAAAATAGTAAGGGTTTTTTATTTATCAACAATTTTTCTCACTCTGTTTTACTTCTTTTTCCCTTTCCGCTTCTCTTCAGTATTTTGTATTTTTTTTTTCTCTTTTAAATAATTTTCTCTACAAAAAAATAAAAAAATTCGAATTTGCTGCACTCAGTCACTGAATAATATGTAACTTTAATAAACTGTCAAAAAACACCCACTTTCTCCATTTTTTCTCTTTTTTTGTTTCCCAACATTTATCACACCACTATTTTTTTACGGGCAAAAAATTTTTTTTAACTGTATTTTGTCCTTTTTTTGGAAATTTGGTTTATAAAAATAATAATTTAGTATTATTATTTTTTTTTTATTTTTTACTTTTTTTTTTAATTTTATGATTTATTGCTACAAAAAAAATTTTACAAAATTTAAATATCATTAATTAAAATAAGGGCAAAACCCCCATTCCCATAAAGCAAAACCAAAACACACACACCACACCCACACACACACACACACACAGGAGCCAAGGAAAGAGAGACGAGGCAATAGAGCGAGGGGTTGACACACTGGCTAGAGGGGCCGGGAAAGCTCATGCATGCGGGCAAAGCTCCTGATCAGGGGTACTTAAACCACAAAAAGACGTTTGGGAGAACTTGGCCCCCACAGGGGCCAAGTACATGGAGGGCTAAGAGATGGGGGTGGTACGGGAAAACTTCATGTACCAACAGTAGAGACACTAAAAGAGAGAAAGAGGGGAAGCCCCAAGCAAGGGCTGACTTAGTATTCACCTTGAGTAGTGCGATATCGAGGACATCACATATGAAAGCCCCCTTGGGGGCCAGGCCCCATGGGGTTTTTAAACTTCGAATACACAGTGGAGGGGGAAACGGGAAAGGCCCAGGCGAATAAACCAAACCAAGAAAGGGGACTACACAGGAATGGGAATTTCCAAAAAGGGGTTCAGGGGACAGAGAATGGCGGGGAAACCCATTAATGAATAATGGAATATGTAACAACAAATGCATGGAGCGAGGGGAGGTTGTACCCAGGGAACAGGGAAAAATGATGACCCATGGTTTACCCCAAAGGGGCGGAGGCAAAAACCAAGTATGCTAGGGAATGGAAGAAATTTAAAAAGGGAAAGGACCAGGGGAATAAGGAGAGCAGTCGTAGGCCAGAAACGAATATGCACAGATAAGGAGGCCCAAAAAACAAAAATGAAAATGAATAGCAGCGAAGCCCAAATTTTACCCCAAACTGTTGTACGCCACATCAGGAGGAAAAAAACATCAATGACATTTAAACAGGCAAGGGAAAGGGGGAGGAGAGAACAAGAAATGACCGTGAAGTATGTAGGAACTCAAAAAGGAAATTCAAAAATGTTCACGAGGAACGAAGGGGCTCCGAAAAAAAAGGAGGGGGGGGGCCCACCACCTGGGGGGGCCAGTGCACACAACCGAGGGAAAGGAAGAGGTTCTAGTGACTAGCAAAGGCTGGGGCCAATAAAACCCCCCCCTTGGAAATTGAAGGGGGGGAAGGGGTAGTTCCCCTAAAACAATTTAAACCCCTACTCTATCGAAACAGGGAGTTTTCCTGAGGCATGGGAAAACAGCAAAAGGTCCCATCTTTAAAAAAGGAACGACATGAAGCATAAAAACAGACCGTGTCATGAGTGATAGTATGCAAAATCATGGAGGTTATCAGGGGGAAAAGGGGCGGAACCCAAGAAAACAATGATCTCATCAAAAGCAGCCAACCGGTTTTTTGGACGGGAAATCCTGTGTCACAAACCACTGAAGTTCTATGACATGGTGACCATAAGAAAGAGAGAGAGGGGGGGGGTGGATTTCTATTCTTGGACTGCAAGAAGGGGTTTTTCATAGTTCCACACAAGGATTGGGGCAAAAAAGGAGGGCCAAGCATGGAAACAGGAAAGGGTACAATGGGTAGGAAAAACTTGTGGGAAAACAGCGCGAGTCATGGTTTTTTGGGGGGGGTCAAATGGGCACCCGTGACCGCGGGGTCCCCCCAGGGGGGAGTCCCGGACCCGTGCGTTTCTGGTATTGTGAACGACATACGGGAAGAAGACTTGAGTGTCCCTGTTGCGATGACGTGAAGTTATGAAAGAAATTCACTCGATCGAAGCCAGGGAGACTACAAAGGGATCTGGGCAGGGTGAGCCCGGTCCAGCAAATTTGGTCCGGAGTTTAATCCCCCAATCAAAGTCATGAAAATTGGGGGGAAGGGGAAAGAAGACCGCAGACGGGTACTTTTTAGGGGGCCGAGACTACAAACCCCCTCAAGGAAAAAATCTTGGGTGGTATAACACTGGCACACTCCCGAAGCGCAAATCAACCCAAAAAACTGCTGCAGCATATGGGTGCCAGCAAACCTAGAAAAACATCCGACATCTTAATAAAGGAACGTTTTAGGACCCTGTACACCGTTTACGTTTGCCCATTTTGAAGTATGCGGCACCAGTTTGGATCCCACACCTAGCCAAGCACGTAAAGAAACTAGAGAAAGTGCAAAGGTTTGCAACAAGACTAGTCCCAGAGCAAAGAGGTATGTCCTACTAGGAGAGGTTAAGGGAAATCAACCTGACGACACTGGAGGACAGGAGAGATAAGGGGGAGATGATAACGACATGCAAAATACTGAGGGGAATTGACAAGGTGGACAAAGACAGGTGTTCCGAGATTGGACACAGAAACAAGGGGACACAGTTGGAAGTTAAAGGGACACAGATGAATCACAGGGTTTGTTAGGAAGTATTTCTTCAGCCACATAGTAGTCAGTTAAATGGAATAGTTTGGGAAGCGATGTAGTGGAGGAAGGATCCATAACATAGCTTTAAGCAGAGGTATGAGAAAGCTCACGTTTTAGGGAGAGTGACCTGTAGTGATCATGAAGAGACGGGCCAGGAGCTCGACTCGGGCCCCCGCAAACCTCAACTAGGTGAGTACAACTAGGTGAGTACACACACCCTCCTCTCACTCCCTCTCCCTCCCCATTCGCCTACCTCCCTCCCCCTCTTTCCCTCTCCCTCCCTCTTCCTATTCTCTCTCCCTCTCTCACACACATACAACATATGCATAGCCAACGCACACTACGAAAACAAGCTAATTAATAAAAAATGAGACCCCAGAGGGAAACTTGAGGAAACAGAGGAAGAAGGTCCTAGATGGAATGAAGGGACAGAAGAGCTATGGTGAATGATGGAACAGGCGTGGGAAAGTAAAAGGATGGTAGAGACGAAGAGTGGGAGCTGCAAACTAAAGCTGCAGAAGTCAGGATTCAGAAGCTAGAAGTTGAAGTTAAAATGCTGAGGCAAGATATAGGGTAAATGTCCGGAAGGAACATGGCATCTGGAGCAGGAACACCAATATTCAACGAGGGACTCAGAGAAAAGAAAGAAGACAATACCTATGTTGAGGTACTACCAGACAACCAGGAAATGTCGAGGAGTGACAGGGGCATGATGTTAGGCAAAGGGACAGCAGTAAGTGACAGTGGTGTAGAAGGTGATAGAAACCCTCTAGAGGCGTGATCCAGCCACAGGGAGATCCAGGAAATGAAAGGGAAGGACATAGCCATGTTTAAAAGGGACCCAGAGATGCGAAAGGATAGGTAGTGATAAGAGGAGACGGAGAGGTTAATGTTTATCCATGGGCTTCAGGAGATCGAAGGGAGGACATACTTCGAAAGATGGCATAGAAAGAAAGAAGAGATCGAAACTAACATCAAACAAATGGGGCAGGAGGACACGATTGAGCTGATAAATTTTAAGAGAATAGGGGATTACTTAAGGGAAAGAAAACGGCCTGTCAAATTGATTTTCAAAACAGAAACGGTGAAGAGCAGGATCTAGCAGAAGAAAAAAGACTAAAGAAATCAGCATCATACTGGTAAGTGTACCTAGAGGGTGACAGAAGGAGAACAGAAAGACAGAAGTTGAGAAAGAGAACACAATCAAGTGCTGAACACGATCCATACAGCCGAGGGGGAACTGAAGAGGCTGCTAAACAAACTAGATACCTCAAAGGGCATGGGGCTGTAGAACATCTCTTTGAAGAACATCTCTCTGTCTATTGAAACACGGAGACTACCTGAGGAAATGAATGTAGTCCCAATTTTTGAAAAAGGTAACAGATACACAGCATTAAGCTACTGACATGTGAAGTTTGCACAGTCGGGGAGAAGATTATCAAGAGAAGAGTAGTGGAACAACTTGAAAGGAATAAAATTATTCACGACAACCAGTACGTTTTCAGAGAAATCCTGCTCGAAAAACATACTGGAGTACCACGACAAGGTGATGGCAGTAAGACAAGGGAGGGGGAGGGGTGGGTAGATTGCATTTTCAAGGATTGTATGTAGGCTTTTGACACAGTACCACACAAGAGATAAGTGTAAAAGCTGAATGATCAGGCAGGTATAAAAGGGATGGCAAAGCAATGAATCAGAGAACAGGTAGGCAAAAACGGGTCAAGCTACATAACGAGGTGTCAGAGTGGGCGCCTATGAATAGTGAGGTTCCTCAGGGGTCAGTCCTTGGACCAGTGCTGTTTCTGGTACATGTCAGTGACAAGATGGTAGAGATAGACTCAGAAGTGTCCCTGTTTGCAGACGATGTAAAGCTAATGTGGAAAATTCAGTGGGATGAGAATCAAGCAGGATTACAAAGGGATCTCAACAGGCTGCAAACTTGGTCCAGCAATTAGCTCCTAGAGTTTAACCCCACCATGTGCAAGGTCATGAACGCAGGGGAATGGCAAAGAAGACTGCAGACAGAGTACCTGGAGATTGCTTGGAGAGATTTCCAGGGGTGAACGCCCCCGAGGCCCGGTCTGTGACCAGGCCTCCTGGTGGATCAGAGCCTGATCAACCAGGCTGTTACTGCTGGCTGCACGCAATCCAACGTACGAGACACAGCCCGGCTGGTCAGGTACCGACTTTAGGTGCTTGTCCAGTGCCTGCTTGAAGACAGCCAGGGGTCTATTGGTAATCCCCCTTATGTATGCCGGGAGGGAGTTGAACAGTCTTGGGCCCCTGACACTTATTGTATTGTCTCTTAACGTGCTAGTGACACCCCTGCTTTTCATTGGGGGGATGTTGCATCGTCTGCCGAGTCTTTTGCTTTCGTTGCGAGTGATTTTCGAGTGCAAGTTCGGTACTAGCCCCTCTAGGATTTTCCAGGTGTATATAATCATGTATCTCTCCCGCCTGCGTTCCAGGGAGTACAGGTTCAGGAACTTCAAGCGCTCCCAGTTATTGAGGTGTTTTATCTCCGTTATGTGTGCCGTGAAGGTTTTCTGTACATTTTCTAGGTCAGCAATTTCACCTGCCTTGAAAGGTGCTGTTAGTGTGCAGCAATATTCCAGCCTAGATAGAACAAGCGACCTGAAGAGTGTCATCATGGGCTTGGCAGCCCTAGTTTTGAAGGTTTTCATTATCCATCCTGTCATTTTTCTAGCAGATGCAATTGATACAGTGTTATGGTCCTTGAAGGTGAGACACTCCGGCATGATCACTCCCAGGTCTTTGACGTTGGTTTTTTCGCTCTATTTTGCGGCCGGAATTTGTTTTGTACTCTGATGAAGTTTTAATTTCCTCATGTTTACCATATGGGAGTAATTGAAATTTCTCAACTTTGGACTTCATATTGTTTTCTGCAGCCCACTGAAAGATTTGGTTGATGTCCGCCTGGAGCCGTGCAGTGTCTGCAATGGAAGAAACAGTCATGCAGATTCGGGTGTCATCTGCAAAGGAAGACCCGGTGCTGTGGCTGACATCCTTGTCTATGTCAGAAATGAGGAATAGAAACAAGATGGGAGCGAGTACTGTGCCTTGTGGAACAAAGCTTTTCACCGTAGCCGCCTCAGACTTTACTCTGTTGGCTACTACTCTTTGTGTTCTGTTTGTAAAGAAATTATAGATCCATCTACCAACTTTTCCTGTCATTCCTTTAGCACGCATTTTGTGTGCTATTACGACATGGTCAAATTTGTTGAAGGCTTTTGCAAAGTCTGTATATGTTACATCTGCCTTCTTTTTGTCTTCTAGTGCATCTAGGACCTTGTCGTAGTGATCCAGTAGCTGAGACAGACAGGAGCGACCTGCTATAAACCCATGTTGCCCTGGGTTGTGTAACTGATGGGTACCTAGATTTTTGGCGATCTTGCTTCTTAGGACCCTTTCAAAGATTTTTATATGGGATGTTAGTGCTATCGGTCTGTAGTTCTTTGCTATTGCTTTACTGCCCCCTTTGTGGAGTGGGGCTATGTCTGTTCTTTTTAGTAACTGTGGGACGACCCCCGTGTCCATGCTCCCTCTCCATTGGATGGTAAAAGCTCGTGATAGGGGCTTCTTGCAGTTCTTAATGAACACGGAGTTCCATGAGTCAGGCCCTGGGACAGAGTGCATGGGCATGTCATTTATCGCCTGTTCGAAGCCATTTGGCGTCAGGATAATAACAGATAGGCTTGTGTTAACCAAATTCTGTGGCTCTCTCATAAAAAATAATTTTGATCTTCGACTCTCAGTCTGATTTACTTGGTCCACTTTGTTCTTGTTTTTAAAGTTGAATTTGTGAAGGCCCCCTCGTGACTAAGCTCATTTTGTCGGTTGGGGCTCCATGCATACATGTCTGAACTCGATTATGTTTTTGATCTGAGTATATTGTTTTTGATATGGTGACATTTCGTTCAGATCATCATTGTTAGTGAGATGAGGTCTAGTGTATTCTCCAGTCTAGTAGGCTCTTTTTTTTGTGGTTTAATTTTAAATTTTGTGGCAGAGATTTAAAAGCTGTGTGTGTGTGATTTTTCGTCAGAGCTGCCTTCTGGTGTTATCACTGCTTTCAACATTATTTGCTATATTCCTCCATTTTAGGTGCCTAAAGTTGAAATCCCCCAGGAGCAAGATGTTGAGGGCACGAGCTGGCAGATTTTCCATATAATGGGTCAATTTTTGACGCTGTTCCTGGAATTGCTGGAAGTTGCAATCCGGAGGCTTGTAGACTACCAAAATTTGACTTGGTTTTGGTTCTCGATCTTTACTGCTAAAACTTCCACTACATAATTTGAGGCATTAAGCAGTTCTGTGCAAATAGGTGACTCTGCGATATACAGGCCAACCCCCCCCTTTTGACTGTTCACTCTGTCACATCTGTTTAGGTTGAAACCCTGGGATCCATATTTCGTTGTCCAAGTGATCCTTTATGTGCGTTCTGTGAAAGCTGCAAACATTGCATTTTGCTCTGAAAGCAGCCCCACAGATGAAAGGTATTTTCTTGTTCGTTGCTGGCTTTTAAACCCTGTATATTTGCAAAGAAGAAAGTCGTCGGACTGGTGGTATTGATGGTATGGGGGGGACTTTTTTTTTCCAGTACTAGTATCTGTATTTGTTGATTTTGAGTGAAGGCCATCGACTGTCATTCCCCCCCAGAAATGATGGATTTGGCGTACGATTTCCGCCTTTCCTGCTTTTTTTCCTTCTTGGCACTAAAAAACCTCTCCCTCTTGAGGGGCTGTGGCTACTCGGGTTTTCCCATGGCTTGATGTTTGTATCTTTTTCCCCCCTTTTTAGATGGGTGCCTGGCAATTTAAGTTTAACCCCAGTCTTTCCTGTACTGAAGAGGGACAAATTTCAGGGTGAAAAAGCTTACGGAAAATGAGTTTACATTTTCTGTTGACATTATGGGCACGGCATTTTCTAGGGTGGTCATAGTTGCACGTCCATCTGTTTTCCCAGTTTTCCCCATGCCTGCAGACACAAGTGCATAGTACGTGCACAGGCTTGGTTTCCGTTTGCCTTGGATTTCTGTGACTGTATTCCCTGTTGGTGCATTGTTTACCTGTCTCATTCCTTTCCTCACTAGTACTAACAATGGAGCTTCTCCAGTTGTTTTGGAAATTATCCTCCTATTGCTAGTGGATTCCCCTTGTTTGGTGTCCCCTGTGGTATTATTTGTTTGTAATGTTGGTTTATCTTGTCCTGACTACACTTGTTTCCCAGTACAGCTCCTGTCCCCCTCGAGGTCATTTTTTTATGCATTCCCTCCTGCGTACATTTACTGCTACCTGGCAGCACCTCCATTCTCACCATTACTGTCTCCCAGGACGCCCCTCCAACCTCACCATTACTGTCTCCCAGGACAGCACCTCCAACTCACCATTACTGTTTTCCCAGGACAGCACCTCCAGCTTCACCATTATGTTTCCCAGGACAGCACCTCCAGCTTCACCATTACTGTCTCCAGGACAGCACCTCCAGCTTCACCATTACTGTTTCCCAGGACAGCCCCTCGAGCTTCACCATTTACTGTCACCCAGGACAGCACTTCCAACCTTACAGTTTCTGACTACATGGCCGCACCAAGGGCGATACCATCCACCCCAGACTTTTTATTTTCCCGTCTATTACAGAATGCTTCCAGGTTGTCTGTGAAGGCTGTTTTAATGTTAATCTCTTTTAATACCAATGTGATTTTAATCCACAGATTTATCTTTTTTGCATACTCTAAAACATTCCCTGATTTATACTTCTTGTAGATAGTTCTTGGATATCTGCACAAGGGGCGTGACACCAATTTTCACAAAAATGGCAAGTAATCCATGCGGAAACCCGTTTGTTTGATTTACTGCAGACTACACAGAGCTTCATAATGTGTTTTGAATGTTTGAGTTACTAAAGTTCTACTAGAAACCCCCTTGAATATTCTCTAAAAACCCTCCTTAAAGTGATGATCTGGCTATTTGTATTTTTATTTCTAACTGTACTTGTATATTAGGACAGCTCACCGGTTTACGTTCCTGTTCTGTATTTATTGTTTGTGTTTGATAAGGGCGCCTAAAACCCCATCTGTTTACAGTGTCTTCTATTGTCCAACGAATCCATTTGAAACCAGTGAAGGGTTCGGATCAGCCAAGGGTTCGGAACCAGTCGGATCTGATCAATGGGTCTCTTATTTAAAACATATCTGGTCGGTGATTTGGGCTGAAACGAAGGAACTACTGGAAATTATTTAACTGAGTAATATGTGACTAGATAGATACAAAAGTATAACTTGCGTGTTGAAGAACGGGTGATTGCTGGCAGCTCCTACAATGACGAACGGTCGAGACCTTTATTTACACCCTGAAGGATTATCGATCACTGTATCTAGCTTTTCTAGTTTTTTTCCGTCTCCACCACAACAAATGTATATTATCACTATAGTTGATTGGTGAAATTATTGGAGGAAAGACGCTTTTTCTGGAGTAATATTTGCTTTTCGTTGTGTATATTGCGAACGCTGGTAATTAAAGGTTATATGAATTTCACTGTATAAGTCTGGTATTTCAAGAATGGAGAAAAAACTAATGACGGTCACTCAACTCCACTAAGTGCCATTATATTACTGGTTAGTTGTACTACAACACTGTATTTCCATTAACTGGGTTCCCAGATTATATGCGAGGTACACTAGCAGGCCCGGAAGATTATTATAACAGCTGACCTGTGTGGTAAGTTTCTTGCACCTGCCTCCTTAGGCCTATCACTTCAGCTTGAATTACACCTGTTTCAAAAGACAATTTAGCATTTTTATCTATATACTAGGGTGCCAATGTAGTACAAACTATCACACTATGTATTTCTAGGGTGCCACTGTAGTACAAACTATCACACTATGTATACTAGGGTGCCACTGTGTACAAAAATATAACACTTGTATACTAGGGTGGCACTGTGTGCACACTGTAAATATGTATACTAGGGTGCCACTGTAGTACAAACTATAAAACTATGTATACTAGGGTTGCCACTGTAGTTACAAACTATAAACACTATGTATACTAGGGTGTCACTGTGGTATACTTATAAAAACTATGTATACTAGGGTGCCCCTGTAAACATTTCACTATAACACTATGTATACTATGGTGCCACTGTAGTATACACTATTACATACGTATACTAGGGTGCCACTGTAGTACACACATAACACTATGTATACTAGGGTGCCACTGTAGTATACACTTTTTCACTATGTATACTAGGGTGCCACTGTAGTACAAAACTATAACATATGTATACTAGGGTGTCACTGTGGTATACATTATAACACTATGTATACTAGGGTGGCCACTGTAGCCCTTACCTATAAAACTTTGTATACTAGGGTGCCTCTGTAG
The DNA here is from genome assembly GCF_026875155.1 of Cherax quadricarinatus. Lineage (NCBI taxonomy): Eukaryota > Metazoa > Arthropoda > Malacostraca > Decapoda > Parastacidae > Cherax > Cherax quadricarinatus. The sequence continues at coordinate 24,883,401 of NC_069487.1, read as the reverse complement.
AATACACTTACACAAGTATACTAGGGTCCCCTGTAGTACACACTTAACCTATGCTATACTAGGGTGCCCTGTAGTATACATATACACTATGTATACTAGGGTGCCACTGTGTTAACTATAACACTGTGTTTTTCTGGGTCCACTGTAGTATACATATACCACTGTGTTACTATGGTGACTGTATATTTCATATGCACTATGTATACTAGGGTGCCCCTGTAGTAAAACTGAAAAACACTATGAATGCTTGGGTGCCCCTGATGTATACACTTATACACTATGTATACAAGGGTGCCACTGTATTATAAATATACATTGTATACTAGGGTGCCACTGTAGTATTAACACTTTAAACACATGTATACTGGGTCGACTGTCGTATACATATAAAACTATGTATACTTTGGGTGCCTCTGTTAGTATACTCTATAAAATATACTAGGGTGCCACTGTAGTATTCACTATTAACACTATGTTATACTAGGGTGCCACTGTGTATACATGTAACACTTGTTACCCAAAGGTTGCCACTTTATTTACACTATAACACTATGCATACTAGGGTGCCACTGTAGTATACACTATAACACTATGCATACTAGGGTGCCACTGTAGTATACACTATACACTATGTATACTAGGGGCCACTGTAGTATATACTATACACTATGCATACTAGGGTGCCACTGTAGTATACACTATAACACTATGCATACTAGGGTGCCACTGTAGTATACACTATACACTATGTATATTAGGGGCCACTGTAGTATATACTATACACTATGTATACTAGGGTGCCACTGTAGTATACACTACACACTCTGTATGCTAGGGTACCACTGTAGTATACACTATAACACTATGTATACTAGGGTGCCTGGTAGTATACACTATACACTATGGTTTTCTGGGTGCCACTGTAGTATACACTATAACACTATGTATACTAGGGTGCCACTGTAGTATACACAATACACTATGTTCACTAGGGTGCCACTGTAGTACACTCTATACACTATGTATACAAGGGTACCACTGTAGTATGCACTATACACTTGTATTCTAGGGTGAACTGTAGTATACACTTAATACTATGTTTTACTGGGTGCCACTGTAGTATACACTATAACGCTATGTATACTAGGGTTCCACTGCAGTACACAACTATTAACACTATGTTACTAGGGTGCATGTAGTATACACCTATAACACTATGTTACTAGGGTGCCACTGTAGTTACACTATAACTTATGTATACCGGGTGCCACTGTAGTATACAATATACACTATTATTTTAAACCCGGGTGCCACTGTAGTTTTACACTATGTATAATATGGTGCACCCGTAGTATTCCACTATGTATACTAGGGTGCCACGTAGTATACACTAAACACTGTGTATACTAGGGGGTGCCACTATAACACTGTGTATGCTAGGGTGCCACTGTAGTATTTCAACTATTACACTATGTATACTGGCTGCCACTGTATATGCAATTTACCTTTTTACTAGGGTTTCCAAAGTAGTTTACACTATGCACTTTGTAAAACAGGATTGCCAGGGTTAGTATTCACTTAACACTTGTATACTAGGGTGCCACTCTAGAATACCACTATTACACTTGTATACTAGGATGCCACTGTAGTATCACTATACATATAGTATTAGGGTGCCACTGTAGTATACACTTACACTTTGTATACTATGGTACACTGTAGTATACCACTGTACACTATGTATACTAGGGTGCCACTGTAGTATTCACTACACACTATGTATACTAGGGTGCCACTGTAGTGTGCACTGTAACACTACACTAGGGTGCCACTGTAGTATACGCTGTAACACTATGCATACTAGGGAGCCACTGTAGTTACACTATACACTATGTATACTAGGGTGCCACTGTAGTATACACTATACACTATATATTCTAGGGTGCCGCTGTAGTATACACTATAACACTATGTATACTAGGGTGCCACTGTAGTATACACAATACACTATGTATACTAGGGTGCCACTGTAGTATACACTATAACACGTTATATAGGGTGCCACTGTAGTATACACTATAACTCTATGTATTCTTAGGTGTCACTGTAGTTTTCACCCATAAACAAAGTATTTCTGGGTGTCATGTAGTATACACTATAACACTCGTATACTAGGGTGTCACTGTGGTAACACTATAACACTATGTATACTTGGGTGCCACTGTAGTATACACTATAACACTATGTATACTAGTTGCCACTGTAGTATACACTTTTAAACTTTTACTTTTAAGGTGCCACTGTAGTATACACTATAACAACTATGTATACTAGATTGCCACTGTAGAATACACTATACACAGTATACTAGGGTGTCACTGTGTATACACTATAAACACTATGTTATACTAGGGTGCCCCTGTAGTATACACTATAACAATACGTATACTAGGGTTTTCACTGTGGTATAACTTTTTAAAAACTATGTATACTTGGTGCCACTGTAGTATTTCACTATAACACTATGTTATAGTGTGCCACTGTGTATACACTATAACACTTACTAAGGTGCCACTGTAGTATACACTATAACACTATGAATACTAGATTGCCATTGTAGAATACACTATACACTATGTATACTAGGGTGCCAACTGTGGTATACCTATAACACTATGTATACTAGGGTGCCCCTGTAGTATACCCCTATACACTATGTATACTAGGGGGCCCCTGTAGTATACACTATTACTTGTATACCCCAAAATTATCAGGTGAGATTTTCTTTCTTTGACAAAGAAAAGTTCTATTATTATTATTTTTCACACGGCACACTAGGCCTATTTTCCCCTCTGGCAGTAAACTTTTGCTAGGTACTGCAGTATACTCTGTAGGTACTGCAGTATACTCTGGCTAGGTACTGCAGTATACTATGGCAGTAAACTCTGCTAGGTACTGCAGTATACTCTGGCAGTAAACTTGCTAGGTGCTGCAGTATTAAATCTGGCAGTAAACTCTGCTTTGGACTGCAGTATACTCTGGCAGTAAACTCTGCTAGGTACTGCAGTATACTCTGGCAGTAAACTCTGCCAGGTACTGCAGTATACTCTGGCAGTAAACTCTGCTAGGTACTGCAGTATTTCTCTGGCAGTAACTCTGCTAGGTGCTGCAGTATACTCTGGGAGTAAAACTCTGCTAGGTTTCTGCAGTATTCTGGCAGTAAACTCTGCTAGGTACTGCAGTATATTGGCAGTAAACTCTGCCCGGTACTGCAGTATACTCTGGCAGTAAACTCTGCTATGTTCTGCAGTATACTCTGGCGTAAACTCTGCTTAGGTACTGCAGTATACTCTGGCAGTAAACTCTGTAGGTACTGCAGTATACTCTGGCAGTAAACTCTGCCAGGTACTGCAGTATACTCTGGCAGTAAACTCTGCTATGTTCTGCAGTATACTCTGGCAGTAAACTCTGCTAGGTACTGCAGTATACTCTGGCAGTAAACTTGCTAGGTACTGCAGTTTTACTCTGGCAGTAACTCTGCCAGGTACTGCAGTATACTCTGGCAGTAAACTCTGCTATGTTCTGCAGTATACTCTGGCAGTAAACTCTGCTAGGTACTGCAGTATACTCTGGCAGTAAACTCTGCTAGGTACTGCAGTATACTCTGGCAGTAAACTCTGCTAGGTACTCAGTATACTTGGCAGTAAACTCTGCTTGGTACTGCGTATACTCTGGCAGTAACTCTGCTAGGTACTGCAGTTTTACTTGGCAGTAAACTCTGCTATGTTCTGCAGTATACTCTGGCAGTAAACTTGCTAGGTACTTGCAGTATACTCTGGCAGTAAACTCTGCTAGGTACTGCCCGTATACTTGGAGTAAACTCTGCTAGGTACTGCAGTATACTCTGGCAGTAAACTCTGCTAGGTACTGCAGTATACTCTGGCAGTAAACTCTGCTAGGTGCTGCAGTATACTCTGGCAGTAAACTCTGCCAGGTACTGCAGTATACTCTGGCAGTAAACTCTGCTAGGTACTGCAGTATACTCTGGCCCGTAAACTTGCTAGGTGCTGCGGGATACTCTGGCAGTAAAAATCTGTAGGTACTGCAGTATACTCTGGCAGTAAACTCTGCTAGGTGCTGCAGTATACTCTGGCAGTAAACTCTGCCAGGTACTGCAGTATACTCTGGCAGTAAACTCTGCTAGGTACTGCAGTATACTCTGGCAGTAAACTCTGCTAGGTACTGCAGTATACTCTGGCAGTAAACTCTGCTAGGTGCTGCAGTATACTCTGGCAGTAAACTCTGCTAGGTACTGCAGTATACTCTGGCAGTAAACTCTGCCCGGTACTGCGTATACTCTGGCAGTAAACTCTGCTAGGTTACTGCAGTATACTCTGGCAGTAACTCTGCTTGGTACTGCAGTATACTCTGGCAGTAAACTTGCTAGGTGCTGCAGTATGCTTGGCAGTAAATCTGCCCAGGTACTGCAGTTTAATCTGGCAGTAAACTCTGCCAGGTACTGCAGTATACTCTGGCAGTAAACTTGTAGGTATGCAGTTTTACTCTGGCAGTAAACTCTGCTAGGTTTTGCAGTATTACTCTGGCAGTAAACTCTGCTTAGGTACTGCAGTTACTCTGGCAGTAAACTCTGCTAGGTACTGCAGTATACTCTGGCAGTAAACTCTGCTAGGTACTGCAGTATACTCTGGCAGTAAACTCTGCCAGGTAGTGCAGTATACTCTGGCAGTAAACTCTGCTAGGTACTGCAGTATACTCTGGCAGTAAACTCTGCCAGGTACTGCAGTATACTCTGGCAGTAACTCTGCTAGGTACTGCAGTATACTCTGGCAGTAAAAATCTGCCAGGTACTGCAGTATACTCTGGCGTAACTTTTGCCAGGTTTCTGCCAGTATACTCTGGCAGTAAAACTGCTAGGTACTGCAGTATACTCTGGCAGTAAACTCTGCTATGTTCTGCGTTTACTCTGGCAGTAAACTCTGCTAGGTACTGCAGTATACTCTGGCCCGTAAAAATCTGCTAGGTGCTGCAGTATACTCTGGCAGTAAACTCTGCTAGGTACTGCAGTATACTCTGGCAGTAAACTCTGCCAGGTACTGCAGTATACTCTGGCAGTAAACTTGCTAGGTGCTGCAGTATACTTGGCAGTAAACTCTGCTAGGTACTGCAGTATACTCTGGCAGTAAACTCTGCCAGGTACTGCAGTATACTCTGGCAGTAAACTCTGCTAGGTGCTGCAGTTATATTGGCAGTAAACTCTGCAGGTACTGCAGTATACTCTGGCAGTAAACTCTGCTAGGTGCTGCAGTATACTCTGGCAGTAAACTCTGCTATGTTCTGCAGTATACTCTGGCAGTAAACTCTGCTAGGTACTGCAGTATACTCTGGCAGTAAACTCTGCCAGGTACTGCAGTATACTCTGGCAGTAAACTCTGCTAGGTACTGCGTATACTCTGGCAGTAAACTCGCTAGGTTACTGCAGTATACTCTGGCAGTAAACTCTGCTATGTTCTGCAGTATACTCTGGCAGTTTAAAATCTGCCAGGTACTGCAGTATACTCTGGCAGTAAAAAATCTGCTAGGTACTGCAGTATACTTGGCAGTAAAACTCTGCTAGGTGCTGCAGTATACTCTGGCAGTAAACTCTGCCAGGTACTGCAGTATACTCTGGCAGTAAACTCTGCTAGGTGCTGCAGGGTTTCTCTGGCAGTAAAATCTGCCAGGTACTGCAGTATACTTTGGCAGTAAACTCTGCTAGGTACTGCAGTATACTTAGCAATAAACTCTGCTAGGTAATGCAGTATACTCTGGAAGTAACTCTGCCAGGTACTGCAGTATACTTGGCAGTAAACTCTGCTAGGTACTGCAGTTTTACTCTGGCAGTAAACACTGCTAGGTACTGCAGTATACTCTGGCAGTAAACTCTGCCAGGTACTGCAGTATACTCTGGCAGTAACTTGCTAGGTACTGCAGTATGCTCTGGCAGTTAACTCTGCCAGGTACTGCAGTATACTCTCGCAGTAAACTCTGCCAGGTACTGCAGTATACTCTGGCAGTAAACCCCTGCAGGTACTGCAGAATACTCTGGCAGTAAACTTGTAGGTACTGCGTATACTCTGGCAGTAAACTCTGCTAGGTACTGCAGTATACTTGGCAGTAAACTTGCTAGGTGCTGCGTATACTCTGGCAGTAAACTCTGCCAGGTACTGCAGTATACTCTGGCAGTAAACTCTGCCAGGTAGTGCAGTATACTCTGGCAGTAAACTCTGCTAGGTACTGCAGTATACTCTGGCAGTAAACTCTGCTAGGTACTGCAGGGATATCTGGCAGTAAACTCTGCCAGGTACTGCAGTATACTCTAGCAAAAAACTCTGCTAGGTACTGCAGTATATCTTTGGGAGTAAACTTGCTAGGTACTGCAGTATACTCTGGGGAGTAAACTCTGCTAGTACTGCAGTATACTCTGGCAGTAAACTCTGCTAGGTACTGCAGTATACTCTGGCAGTAACTCTGCTAGGTACTGCAGTATACTCTGGCAGTAAACTCTGCTTGTTTTTGCAGTAACTTGGCAGTAAATCTTTCTTGGTACTGCAGTATACTTGGCAATAAAACTTGCTATGCTCTGCAGCATTTCTCTGGCAGTAAACTCTGCTTGGTAATGCAGTATACTCTGGCAGCAAACTCTGCTAGGTACTGCTGTATACTCTGGCAGTAAACTTTGCTAGGTACTACAGTATACTCTTGCAGTAAACTCTGCTAGGTACTGCAGTATACTCTGGCAGTAAACTTTGCTAGGTACTACAGTATACTCTGGCAGTTAACTCTGCTAGGTAATGCAGTATAATCTGGCAGTAACTCTGCTAGGTACTGCAGTATACTCTGGCAATAGACTCTGCTAGGCTCTGCAGCATACTCTGGCAGTAAACTCTGCTAGGTAATGCAGTATACTCTGGCAGTAAACTCTGCTAGGTACTGCTGTATACTCTGGCAGTAAACTTTGCTAGGTACAAAAGTTACTTGGCAGTAAACTCTGCTAGGTACTGCAGTATACTCTGGCAGTAAACTTGCTAGGTACTGCAGTTTAAACTCTGGCAGTAACTCTGCTAGGTTTCTGCGTATACTCTGGCAGTAAACTCTGCTAGGTACTGCAGTATACTCTGGCAGTAAACTCTGCTAGGTACTGCAGTATACTGTGGCAGTAAACTCTGCTAGGTACTGCAGTATACTCTGGCAGTAAACTCTGCTAGGTACTGCAGTATACTCTGGCAGTAAACTCTGTAGGTACTGCAGATACTCTGGCGCAAACTCTTCTAGGTACTGCAGTATACTCTGGCAGTAAACTCTGCTAGGTAGTGCACACTAATTCTCCTTTATGACTCAGTATATTATTTTCTGCCCAAGATTGGTTTCAAACGCTAGAGGGATGTATCGTATAAGATCGATGGCACAAATTAAAGTTCTAGCACGTAAGAGACCGTGAAAACACGAGAAAACACGGAGCACAACGTGGCACGGCACCTATGTTGGGATTCCAGCACTACTACTACAGGGCCAAAAACTAGAAACCTTACTCAAGGAAAAAATTCTTTGGGTGAGTATAATACCAAGCACATCTGTCGAGGCGCACATCAACCAAATAACTGCTGCAAGCACAGCATTCCAAAAACTCAGTAAGAAGTATTTCTGGATCCTGTACACTGTGTACATCAGGCCATATTAGAGAATGCAGCTCCAGTTCGGAACCCTCACTTGGCCAAGCACGTCAGAAAATTGAGAAAGCGCAAATTGCACCGAGACTAGTCCCGGAGCTAAAGGGCATGTACTACAAGGAGAGGTTAAAAGAACTAGTCCTGAGGACACTGGAGAAAATGAATGACGTTATTATATGATAACGACTTATGAAATTCCGAGAGGAATCGACAAGGTGGACTGTTAGTGCACTCCGTAACAAAATGCTTCATAGAATAAGAAGGGTGTTCCAAAGTTGGAATATTTAAAGGGACAAAAAGAGTTACTCAGTCTTTTTAATTTCTTTTTTAATTGGAAAGCTTAAAAATTTCTGATAGATATCCGTAAATATCTATTAAACATCACTTAAACAGAATTTCCAGTCACAAAAGAAATACTAGGTGGAATTAACGTCATAGACACCTTCCATTGACTATGCCTATACTACCACTACACTAATTAATGATCAGAGGAATAAATTTCCTCAAAAATGACATTACTTGAACGTGCGTATATACAAAGACGGGAGAATCTAAACTTTGAAAAAGGGGACTACACAGGTGTGATGCAATTTCTGCATGAGGTGGGAAAGGGGGTAAGAGAGCTAGAGGAAAGGTCAGTAAACGAAATGATGAAAACCTGACCACAAGGAGCAGGGAGGCAAGGGGCAACAAAAACAACGGGTGGATCAATGTGAGTCCATGTTTTACCTGGAGGTGTGGAGAAGCCAAAGCCAGGTATGCTATAGCTTCGAATTGAGCTGAAGAGCCAGACATGAACAAGCGTGGATAAGGAGAGAGACGTAGCAGTACTAGAGAGTGACATAACCTGAAAGGTCAAATCTGACCCCAAAAAGGTTATACAGCCATATCACGAGGAAAAGGGAAAAGTGAAGGACCAGGTATCAGGCTGAGGGAGGATGGAGTAGAGCTAACATGGAACGACCTGGAAGTATGTGAGGAGCTCAGTTCGCGATACAGGCGGTATTCACATTGGAAAAAAGAGAAGTTTCCATAGTGTCCAGCACCAGCAAGTGCTGGACCCCAATGCTCAAAACCGAGGAGGTGGTTAAGAAACTGCTAGGTGAACTAGATATCGAAGGCAGTGGTCCCAGATAATATATCTCCTTGAGGTCTGAGAGAGGGAGCAGATGCAATGTGTGTGCATCTGATCGAAATAGAAAACCCGCAAATGTAGTCCCGATTTTTAAGAAAAGGAGACAGGACAGGCAGCACTAAACTACAGAGGGGTATCGCTGAAATTTATTATTTTGTAAAATTTGAAGATTATCATGAGAAGATAGTAGAGAACCTAGAAAGAAATAGTTTATACATGACAACCAGCATAGTTCAAGGGAAATTCTGCCCTCACAAACTAACGGACTGCTATGCGAGGCAACAGAACTATAAACGGAGAGAAGAGGTGGGTAGGGCTGGGATTTTCTCGGATTGAATGCTTCGACACAGTACCAGAGTACGTGCTAGAGGGAAAGGGACGAATTGAAAAGATAGTACTGCAGTGGATTAGAGAATACCGAACAAGAAAGAAACAACGTGTGTTTGAATGTGATGAAATGTCAGTGTGGGCATGTGTGAAGTGGGGTTCCATAAGGATCAGTTCAATATCTTGTGCTGTTTCTTAGGTATGTGAATGATATGACGGAAGGGATTTTCAGAGGTGTCTCTTTTCGCAGGCGATTATCAGGTAGGCCTATAAGGGGATTTGGAGAGGCTGTAAGCCTGGTCCGACAAATGGTTCCTCTAGTTTAACCCCAGAATGTGCAAAGTCATGAAGTTTGGGGAAGTACAAACAAGACCTCAGACAGAATACATCCGAGGAGAGAGAAGCAGTTGATGCAGGATTCAAACATAGCTTTAAGAAGTGGTACGATAAGGCTTATGGATCAAGGAAAGAGTCGGCCTAGTAGAGATCAGCGAAGAACCGGGCCCAGGAGCTGAGAATCGATCCTGCAACTACAAGAAGTTGAGTTCAAAAATAGGAGTATCGGATAACAACTGTTGCTATAGATACTGTGAAAGCAAAGTTCTTGCAATATTAGCAGGTGTAGTAATAATGTCGGGTATATCAATGATGACAGGTGTATCAATCAGATGTAGTAATGGCAGGTGTAGTAATAATGGCAGGTGTAGTAATAATGTCAGGTGTAGTAATAATGGCAGATGTAGTAATAATGGCAGATGTAGTAATAATGTCAGGTGTAATAATGGCAGGTGTAGTAATAATGACAGGTGTAGTAATAGTGGCAGGTGTAGTAATAAGGTCAGGTGTAGTAATAATAACAGGTGTATCCATAATGTCAGGTGTAGTAATAATGGCAGGTGCATCAATAATGTCAGGTGTAGTAATAATGTCAGGTGTAGTAATAATGTCAGGTGTAGCAACAATGTCAGGTGTAGTAATAATGTCAGGTGTAGTAATGGCAGGTGTAGTAATATGGGCAGGTGTAGTAATAATGACAGGTGTAGTAATAATGGCAGGTGTAGTAATAATGACAGGTGTAGTAATAATGGCAGGTGTAGTAATAATGGCAGGTGTAGTAATAATGACAGGTGTAGTAATAATGACAGGTGTAGTAAAATGGCAGGTGTAGAATAATGGGGTGTAGTTTTAAGGGCAGGTGTAGTAATAATGCGGGTGTAATATGGCGGTGTAGCAAAAATGTCGGTGTAGTAATAATGGGGTGTAGTATAATGGGAGGTGTAATAAAGACAGGTGTGTAATAAAGGAGGTGTAGCAATAATTCAGGTGTTGTAATAAAGGAGGTGTAGTAAAGGCGGTTAGTAAAAGGGAGGTGTAGCAATTGGCGGTTTTATAAATGGCAGGTGTAGTAAAATGGCAGGTGTAGTAATTATGGGAGGGGTAAATAATAATGGGAGGTGTAGTAATAATGCGGTGTAGTAATAATGAAAGGGTGTATAATGGCGTGTAGCAATAATGCAGGTTTGTAATAATGGAAAGGGGTAGTAATAAGGCTGGTGT
>NC_069487.1:24868625-24872155 GCF_026875155.1 Cherax quadricarinatus | reverse complement strand
GGGCCCCCGGGGACCAGTAAAGGGGTTCGGACCAGTCAAGGTTGGGACCAGTCAAGGGGTTCGGACCGGTCTATCTGATCTGATCAGTGGGTCACTTATTTAAACCATTCTGGTTGGTGATTTGAGCTAACACATGAAGGATCTACTGGAAATTATCTACCCGAGTAATATGTGATTTGATTGATACAAAAGTATAACTTGCGTGTTGAAGAGCCAGTGACTGCTGGCACTCCTACAATGACGAACGGTCGACCTCCACCCTTGTTTATCAATCGCTATTTTTTTTCCGTCTCCACCACAATAAATGCTATATTATCACTATAGTTGACTGGTGCAAATTTTGGAGGAGGGACGCTTTTTCTGTAGTAATAATTGCTTCTCGTTGTGTATATTGCGACCGCTGGTAACTACAGGTTATATGAAATTCACAGTATACGTCTGGTATTTCAAGAAAAAGAAACTAATGAAAGACACTCCACTCCACTAAGTACCATTATAATACTGGTTAGTTGCTACTACAACACTGTATTCTGCTATTCACTGGTATCACTAGATTATATGCGAGTACACTAGCAAGCCAGGAAGATTATTAAAAACAGCTGACCTGTGGTAAGTTTCTGGCGACTTCTGGCACCTGCCTCTATAGGCTTATCACTTCATTTACAAATTCACCTGTTTTCAAATGACACTTTAGCCTTTATCATCAATATACTAGGGAGCCACTGTAGTATACACTATACACTATGTATACTCAATGTTTTCAGGGAGACTTTCTTTCCTCTGACACAAAGTTCAATTATTATTATTTTTTTCACACGGGACACAGGCCTATGATTCCCCTCTGGCAGTAAACTCTGCTAGGTAGTGCACACTAATTCTCCTTTTTTGACTCAGTATATAATGTTTTCCGCCCAAGATTGGTTCCAGGCGCTAGAGGGATGTATCGTATAGGATTGATGACACAAATTAAAGTTCTAGTACGTAAGAGTGACCGTAAAAACACCAGAAAGCCCGGAGCACAACGAGGCACGCTGACACTGTCACGCTGTCCAGCGAAAATAAGCAGACTCTTGGACGTCACTACCGCCCGGCTCCGGCTGGGCGAACATATCTAAACATTAACATCAGTTTTGCGTAGGTTACGCTTACATGGCCTCACTGCCAAGCCGAAGAAATGCTTCCTTGGGTATAACAAGATTAGATATCTTGGACTAATACTTTCTAATAACTCTCTGCAGCCTCTCCCCAGTAAGATCAAAGCTTTATTAGAATTTAAATTCCCCAAAACCAAGAAGCTCATGCGAAGCTTTCTTGGTTCTGTAAATTTTTATGCACGGTTTATCCCGAACCTTACTGATCTTACAGGCATCTTATCCGACTTCCTTAAAAAGTCTGTGAAGGAACCTCTTGAACTTTCCAAAGTAGCTCGGGAAAAGTTTAATGAGATTAAAAGTATCTTTTCGAAAGACCCTATACTTAAGATTCCAGATATTAATAAAACATTTTGTTTGAGAACTGATGCCTCCAATACTGGCTTAGGTGCGGTGTTACTACAATACCATGATGGTACTCCCCTGTATGCTTCCTAAGCCGGAAACTTCTTCCCGCAGAAACAAGATACTCTACAATAGAAAAGGAATGTTTAGCCCTTGTGTGGGGTATCTCCAAACTTAAATTTTATTTGCTATGAAAAGAATTAATTTTAGAAACGGACCACAAACCTTTGATATACCTAGAAACTTTTAAGGGAACCAACAGTCGCCTCTTGAGGTGGACATTGGCACTCCAGGCTTTTAAGTTCCATATTGTGTATATCAATGGTTCATCCAATTATTTCTCTGACTTGTTAAGTCGTGACAGTCAGTAGAAGATTTGTTGCCTTACGAGACTTCCACATGTTAGAACTTTTTCCTCGCCTATTCTTCTTATACTCCTTGACTATAAGTCTTGGTATGGGGGAGTGTGAGGGAAAAGTTCATTGGATAGGAGTAGCAATATAGTAACATTAGTTTCATTGCCGGCTACTAGTTAAGGTAGAGTAATTCAAGCTCCCGTTTTTCCCGCCTTTTTTCCCCCTCCGTGAAAGTGATAGTTTGACTGCTGGCTGCTTGTTAAGGTAGGGTCAGTCTAGCTCCCGCTGTACCTTCCCCTCCCTCTTCTCCCCCCCCCCCGAAAGGTGATGTGTGGGGCTCCGGTCAAACAGTAAATCACTCGACTCACAGCTCCCAACACTACTCTTGGATAGTGAGGGTCACCTGTCAAGCAATGAGAAGAACAGGAGATGGACTAACGTCCTGGAGACGTCCCATTTTGGATTGAATTACCTGTGAACCTGTATGAAATTGCAGGACGTAACCCCACATAATTGCAGCGGTAAAGAACCTGCTTTCCTGTCATCGGGATACTACTCGAGGCTCTATCTACTGTGAAGAACTAGCCAGTGGGTCGTAACAAACACCTGCGACCCCCTCCCATCATCAGCAACGGCTACGATTTCAACAACAGTGTCACCAACACCAGACACCCCTATCTACATTAGCGTTGAATTCAGTTATCATTATTTTTCATTTTTCATTTTCTTTAATGTAGGATTAATATTTCATATTTAAGTGTTTTACATTTTATATTTTGTATATAATAAAGTGTTTATGTTTGTCTGTTATTATTTCTTTTTCTATTCACTAATTTTCCTGAGGAGGAGCCAGCCTTGGTAATACTGTCTGAAGTTGTTACAGGGCTGAGTAAGCCTTTACAGTACAGCTTCAGGGAAACTCTAAGCATAATCAACTAATGTTAATATATATCTATGTCCCCCAGGTGAAAGTGGTGATAAAGGATCAACGATGTCAATAGCTACTCTTTCAAACGGAACCGTGAAGATTTGCATTTTGACCATAGGTACTCGCCTGGTACCTCGGGAGGATGACAGATGGGAAACTTTACACGATCTGCAATAGGTAGTGATATCTGAGGACATTTCGGGCCAAAAATAGGTTTTCCCTAATTTTACTTGAGGTTTTACGATGCGAGAAATGTCAGGCCACTTGTAAGTCATGAGCCATTTTAAGAACAGTCTCTCTGCATTGACTTGGAAAAACTAAGATGGAATAGTCTATCTCATCTGAATTTAATTTGAATACTGACTTATATAATATACCTTTTAAAAATTCAAATTTATATAGTTTTTCCTTTGAATAACTTGATTTTGTCTAGCTGCATTATGGCAATTCTGAAAAGAAGGGCACTTACGTTGTAAATTGACAAAGGAGTCCTTCGATATATCTAAAGGCTTAAAGCCAGGGAAAATCAAAGGATGGACAGTAGGAGAAGCCTGGGCCTCGGTCTGAGCCCTAGTCAAGACATTTATAGTATCGGAGGTGATATCTTCACTTAAATCTAATAAGTGAACCGGTGATCCTACTACCTCGCTTTCGAGAGCAGCATCACTGGTTTTTAATCCCACATGAGTCTCACGAGACATTGTCTCATCTGAACTTTCGAGGCGCTTCTCTGACTCTACAGGAAGAGGA
>NC_069487.1:24823625-24863625 GCF_026875155.1 Cherax quadricarinatus | reverse complement strand
TAATGAGATAATGGAATATGTAACAACAAAATGCATGGAGGCTGAGGAGAGGTTTGTACCCAAGGGCAACAGGAATAATGATGAGCCCATGGTTTACCCAAAGGTGCAGGGAGGCAAAAACCAAGTATGCTAGGGAATGGAAGAAATATAGAAGGCAAAGGACCCAGGAGAATAAGGAGAGCAGTCGTTGAGCCAGAAACGAATATGCACAGATAAGGAGGCCCAAAGACAATATGAAAATGACATAGCAGCGAAAGCTAAATCTGACCCGAAACTGTTGTACAGCCACATCAGGAGGAAAACAACAGTCAATGACCAGGTAATCAGGCTAAGGAAGGAAGGAGGAGAGACGACAAGAAATGACCGTGAAGTATGTGAGGAACTCAACAAGAGATTCAAAGAAGTGTTCACAGAGGAGACAGAAGGGGCTCCAGAAAGACGGAGAGGTGGGGCACACCACCATGTGCTGGTCACAGTGCACACAACCGAGGAAGAAGTGAAGAGGCTTCTGAGTGAGCTAGATACCTCAAAGGCAATGGGGCCAGATAACATCTCCCCTTGGGTATTGAGAGAGGGAGCAGAGGCGCTATGTGTACCCCTAACAACAATATTCAATACATCTATCGAAACAGGGAGATTGCCTGAGGCATGGAAGACAGCAAATGTAGTCCCAATCTTTAAAAAAGGAGACAGACATGAAGCGATAAACTACAGACCAGTGTCACTGACGTGTATAGTATGCAAAATCATGGAGAGGATTATCAGGAGAAGAGTGCTGGAACACCAAGAAAACAATGATCTCATCAACAGCAGCCAACACGGTTTCAGGGACGGGAAATCCTGTGTCACAAACCTACTGAAGTTCTATGACATGGTGACAGCAGTAAGACAAGAGAGAGAGGGGTGGGTGGATTGCATATTCTTGGACTGCAAGAAGGCGTTTGAAATAGTTCCACGCAAGAGATTGGTGCAAAAACTGGAGGACCAAGCATGGATAACAGGGAAGGCACTACAATGGATCAGGAAATACTTGTCAGGAAGACAGCAGCGAGTCATGGTTTGTGGCGAGGTGTCAGAGTGGGCACCTGTGACCAGCGGGGTCCCACAGGGGTCAGTCCTCGGACCAGTGCTGTTTCTGGTATTTGTGAACGACATGACGGAAGGAATAGACTCTGAGGTGTCCCTGTTTGCAGATGACGTGAAGTTGATGAGAAGAATTCACTGGATCGAAGTCAAGGCAGAACTACAAAGGGATCTGGACAGGCTGCAGACCTGGTCCAGCAATTGGCTCCTGGAGTTCAATCCCACCAAGTGCAAAGTCATGAAGATTGGGGAAGGGCAAAGAAGACCGCAGACGGAGTACAGTCTAGGGGGCCAGAGACTACAAACCTCACTCAAGGAAAAAAATCTTGGGGTGAGTATAACACTAGGCACATCTCCTGAAGCGCACATCAACCAAATAACTGCTGTAGCATATGGGCGCCTAGCAAACCTCAGAACAGCATTCCGACATCTTAATAAGGAATCGTTCAGGACCCTGTACACCGTTTACGTTTGGCCCATATTGAAGTATGCGGCACCAGTTTGGATCCCACACCTAGCCAAGCACGTAAAGAAACTAGAGAAAGTGCAAAGGTTTGCAACAAGACTAGTCCCAGAGCTAAGAGGTATGTCCTACTAGGAGAGGTTAAGGGAAATCAACCTGACGACACTGGAGGACAGGAGAGATAAGGGGGAGATGATAACGACATGCAAAATACTGAGAGGAATTGACAAGGTGGACAAAAGACAGGATGTTCCAGAGATTGGACACAGTAACAAGGGGACACAGTTGGAAGTTGAAGACACAGATGAATCACAGGGATGTTAGGAAGTATTTCTTCAGCCACATAGTAGTCAGTAAGTGGAATAGTTTGGGAAGCGATGTAGTGGAGGAAGGATCCATACATAGCTTTAAGCAGAGGTATGAGAAACCTCACGGTTCAGGGAGAGTGACCTAGTAGTGATCAGTGAAGAGACGGGGCCAGGAGCTCGGACAAGACCCCCGCAACCTCAACTAGGTGAGTACAACTAGGTGAGTACACACACCCTCCTCTCACTCCCTCTCCCTCCCCATTCGCCTTCCTCCCTCCCCCTCTTTCCCTCTCCCTCTTCCTATTCTCTCTCCCTCTCTCACACACATACAATATATGCATAGCCAACGCACACTACGAAAACAAGCTAATTAATAAAAAATGAGACCCCAGAGGGAAACTTGAGGAAACAGAGGAAGAAGGTCCTAGATGGAATGAAGGGACAGAAGAGCTATGGTGAATGATGGAACAGGAGTGGGAAAGTAAAAGGATGGTAGAGACGAAGAGTGGGAGCTGCAAACTAAAGCTGCAGAAGTCAGGATTCAGAAGCTAGAAGTTGAAGTTAAAATGCTGAGGCAAGATATAGGGTAAATGTCCGGAAGGAACATGGCCTCTGGAGCAGGAACACCAATTCAACGAGGGACCAGAGAAAAGAAAGAAGACAATACCTATGTTGAGGTACTACCAGACAACCAGGAAATGTCGAGGAGTGAAAGGGGGCATGATGTTAGGCAAAGGGACAGCAGTAAAGTGACAGCGGTGTAGAAGGTGATAGAAACCCTGTAGAGGCGTGATCCAGCCACAGGGAGATCCAGGAAATGAAAGGGAAGGACATAGCCATGTTTAAAAGGGACCCAGAGATGCGAAAGGATAGGTAGTGATAAGAGGAGACGGAGAGGTTAATGTTTATCCATGGGCTTCAGGAGATCGAAGGGAGGACATACTTCGAAAGATGGCATAGAAGAGATCGAAACTAACATCAAGCAAATGGGGCAGGAGGACACGATTGAGCTGATAAATTTTAAGAGAATAGGGGATTACTTAAGGGAAAGAAAACGGCCTGTCAAATTGATTTTCAAAACAGAAACGGTGAAGAGCAGGATCTAGCAGAAGAAAAAAGACTAAAGAAATCAGCATCATACTGGTAAGTGTACCTAGAGGGTGACAGAAGGAGAACAGAAAGACAGAAGTTGAGAGAGAGGACACAATCAAGTGCTGAACACGATCCATACAGCCGAGTTGGAAATGAAGAGGCTGCTAAACACACTAAATACCTCAAAGGCCATCGTACTGGGGAGTGTACCTAGAGCGTGACAGAATGAGAACAGAAAGACAGAAGTTGAGAGAGAGAACACAATCAAGTGCTGAACACGATCCATACAGCTGAGGGGGAACTGAAGAGGCTGCTAAACAAACTAGATACCTCAAAGGGCATGGGGCTGTAGAACATCTCTTTGAAGAACATCTCTCTGTCTATTGAAACACGGAGACTACCTGAGGAAATGAATGTAGTCCCAATTTTTGAAAAAGGTAACAGATACACAGCATTAAGCTACTGACATGTGAAGTTTGCACAGTCGGGGAGAAGATTATCAAGAGAAGAGTAGTGGCACAACTTGAAAGGAATAAAATTATTCACGACAACCAGTACGTTTTCAGAGAAATCCTGCTCGAAAAACATACTGGAGTATCACGACAAGGTGATGGCAGTAAGACAAGGGAGGGGGAGGGGTGGGTAGATTGCATTTTCAAGGATTGTATGTAGGCTTTTGACACAGTACCACACAAGAGATAAGTATAAAAGCTGAATGATCAGGCAGGTATAAAAGGGATGGCAAAGCAATGAATCAGAGAACAGGTAGGCGAAAACGGGTCAAGCTACATAACGAGGTGTCAGAGTGGGCGCCTATGACTAGTGAGGTTCCTCAGGGGTCAGTCCTTGGACCAGTGCTGTTTCTGGTACATGTCAGTGACAAGATGGTAGAGATAGACTCTGAAGTGTCCCTGTTTGCAGACGATGTAAAGCTAATGTGGAAAATTCAGTGGGATGAGAATCAAGCAGGATTACAAAGGGATCTCAACAGGCTGCAAACTTGGTCCAGCAATTAGCTCCTAGAGTTTAACCCCACCATGTGCAAGGTCATGAACGCAGGGGGAAAGGCAAAGAAGACTGCAGACAGAGTACCTGGAGATTACTTGGAGAGATTTCCAGGGGTCAGCGCCCCCGAGGCCCGGTCTGTGACCAGGCCTCCTGGTGGATCAGAGCCTGATCAACCAGGCTGTTACTGCTGGCTGCACGCAATCCAACGTACGAGACAGAGCCCGGCTGGTCAGGTACCGACTTTAGGTGCTTGTCCAGTGCCTGCTTGAAGACAGCCAGGGGTCTATTGGTAATCCCCCTTATGTATGCCGGGAGGCAGTTGAACAGTCTTGGGCCCCTGACACTTATTGTATTGTCTCTTAACGTGCTAGTGACACCCCTGCTTTTCATTGGGGGGATGTTGCATCGTCTGCCGAGTCTTTTGCTTTCGTTGCGAGTGATTTTCGAGTGCAAGTTCGGTACTAGCCCCTCTAGGATTTTCCAGGTGTATATAATCATGTATCTCTCCCGCCTGCGTTCCAGGGAGTACAGGTTCAGGAACTTCAAGCGCTCCCAGTTATTGAGGTGTTTTATCTCCGTTTGTTGCCGTGAAGGTTTTCTGTACATTTTCTAGGTCAGCAATTTCACCTGCCTTGAAAGGTGCTGTTAGTGTGCAGCAATATTCCAGCCTAGATAGAACAAAACGACCTGAAGAGTGTCATCATGGGCTTGGCAGCCCTAGTTTTGAAGGTTTTCATTATCCATCCTGTCATTTTTCTAGCAGATGCAATTGATACAGTGTTATGGTCCTTGAAGGTGAGACCTCCGGCATGATCACCCCAGGTCTTTGACGTTGGTTTTTCGCTCTATTTTGCGGCCGGAATTTGTTTTGTACTCTGATGAAGTTTTAATTTCCTCATGTTTACCATATGGGAGTAATTGAAATTTCTCAACCATTGGACTTCAATTGTTTTCTGCAGCCCACTGAAAGATTTGGTTGATGTCCGCCTGGAGCCGTGCAGTGTCTGCAATGGAAGAAACAGTCATGCAGATTCGGGTGTCATCTCAAAGGAAGACCCGGTGCTGTGGCTGACATCCTTGTCTATGTCAGAAATGAGGAATAGAAACAAGATGGAGCGAGTACTGTGCCTTTTGGAACAAAGCTTTTCACCGTAGCCGCCTCAGACTTTACTCTGTTGGCTACTACTCTTTGTGTTCTGTTTGAAAGAAATTATAGATCCATCTACCAACTTTTCCTGTCATTCCTTTAGCACGCATTTTGTGTGCTATTACGACATGGTCAAATTTGTTGAAGGCTTTTGCAAAGTCTGTATATGTTACATCTGCATTCTTTTTGTCTTCTAGTGCATCTAGGACCTTGTCGTAGTGATCCAGTAGCTGAGACAGACAGGAGCGACCTGCTATAAACCCATGTTGCCCTGGGTTGTGTAACTGATGGGTACCTAGATTTTTGGCGATCTTGCTTCTTAGGACCCTTTCAAAGATTTTTATATGGGATGTTAGTGCTATCGGTCTGTAGTTCTTTGCTATTGCTTTACTGCCCCCTTTGTGGAGTGGGGCTATGTCTGTTCTTTTTAGTAACTGTGGGACGACCCCCGTGTCCATGCTCCCTCTCCATTGGATGGTAAAAGCTCGTGATAGGGGCTTCTTGCAGTTCTTAATGAACACAGAGTTCCATGAGTCAGGCCCTGGGACAGAGTGCATGGGCATGTCATTTATCGCCTGTTCGAAGCCATTTGGCGTCAGGATAATAACAGATAGGCTTGTGTTAACCAAATTCTGTGGCTCTCTCATAAAAAATAATTTTGATCTTCGACTCTCAGTCTGATTTACTTGGTCCCACTTTGTTCTTGTTATTGAAGTTGAATTTGGTGAAGGCTCCCTCGTGACTAAGCTCATTTTGTCGGTCTGGGGCTCCATGCATACATGTCTGAACCTCGATTATGTTGTGATCTGAGTATATTGTTTTTGATATGGTGACATTTCGTATCAGATCATCATTGTTAGTGAAGATGAGGTCTAGTGTATTCTCCAGTCTAGTAGGCTCTATTATTTGCTGGTTTAAGTTTAATTTTGTGCAGAGATTTAAAAGCTCGTGTGTGTGTGAGTTTTCGTCAGAGCTGCCTTCTGGTGTTATCACTGCGTCAACATTATTTGCTATATTCCTCCATTTTAGGTGCCTCAAGTTGAAATCCCCCAGGAGCAAGATGTTGAGGGCACGAGCTGGCAGATTTTCCATATAATGGTCAATTTTTGACAGCTGTTCCTGGAATTGCTGGAACGTTGCATCACAAGGCGTGTAGACTACCACAATGACTAGGTTTTGGTTCTCGATCTTTACTGCTAAAACTTCCACTACATAATTTGAGGCATTAAGCAGTTCTGTGCAAATAGGTGACTCTGCGATATACAGGCCAACCCCCCCCCCTTTTGCCTGTTCACTCTGTCACATCTGTATAGGTTGTAACCTGGGATCCATATTTCGTTGTCCAAGTGATCCTTTATGTGCGTCTCTGTGAAAGCTGCAAACATTGCATTTGCCTCTGCAAGCAGTCCACAGATGAAAGGTATTTTCTTGTTCGTTGCTGGCTTTAAACCCTGTATATTTGCAAAGAAGAAAGTCGTCTTACTGGTGGTATTGGTGGTACTGGGGGGGACTTTTTTTTCCAGTACTAGTATCTGTATTTGTTGATTTTGAGTGAAGGCCATCGACTGTCATTCCACTCCAGAAATGACTGGATTTGGCGTACGATTTCCGCCATTTCCTGCCATTTTTTTTCCTTCTTGGCACTAAAAAACCTCTCCCTCTTGAGTGGCTGTGGCTACCCAGGTTTTTCCCATGGCCTTGATGTTTTGTATCTTTTTGTCCCCTTTAGATGGTGTGCCTGGCAATTTAAGTTATAACACAGTCTTTCCTGTACTGAAGAGGGACAAATTTCAGGTGAAAAGCTTACGGAAATGAGTTTACATTTTCCTGTTGACATAGGGGCACGGCATTTTTCTAGGGTGGTCATAGTTGCACGTCCCATCTGTTTTCCCAGATTTCCCATGCCTGCAGACACAAGTGCATAGTACGTGCACAGGCTTGGTTTCCGTTTGCCTTGGGTTTCTGTGACTGTATTCCCTGTTGGTGCATGTTTACCTGTTTCATTCCTTTCCTCACTAGTACTAACAATGGAGCTCTCTCCAGTTGTTTCTGGTAATATATCCTCACTATTGCTAGTGGATTCCCCTTGTTTGGTGTCTCCTGTGGTATTACTAGTTAGTAATGTTGGTTTTATCTTGTCCTTGACTACACTTGTTTCCCCAGTACAGCTCCTGTCTCCTTCGATGTCATTTATATGCATTCCCTCCTGCGTACATTTACTGACTACCTGGACAGCACCTCCATTCTCACCATTACTGTCTCCCAGGACAACACCTCCAACCTCACCATTACTGTCTCCCAGGACAGCACCTCCAGCTTCACCATTACTGTTTCCCAGGACAGCACCTCCAGCTTCACCATTACTGTCTCCCAGGACAGCACCTCCAGCTTCACCATTACTGTTTCCCAGGACAGCACCTCGAGCTTCACCATTACTGTCACCCAGGACAGCACTTCCAACCTTACAGTTTCTGACTACATGGCCAGCACCAAGGGCGATACCATCCAGCCCAGACTTTTTATTTTCCCGTCAGTTATAGAATGCTTCCAGGTTTTCTATGAAGGCTGTTTTAATGTTAATCTCTTTTAATACCAATGTGATTTTAATCCACAGATTTATCTCATTTTTGCATACTCTAAAACACTTCCCTGATTTAATACTTCTAGTAGATAGTTCTTGGATATCTGCACAAGGGGCGTGACACCAATTTTCACAAAAATGGCAAGTAATCCATGCGGAAACCCGTTTGTTTGATTTACTGCAGACTACACAGAGCTTCATAATGTGATTTGAATGTTTGAGTTACTAAAGTTCTACTAGTAACCCCTTGAATATTCTACTAATAACCTCCGTAAGTGATTATCTGGCTATTTTTATTTTTATTTCTAACTGTACTTGTATATTAGGACAGCTTACCGGTTTACGTTCCTGTTTTGTATTTATTGTTTGTGTTTGATAAGGGCGCCTAAAACCCCGTCTGTTTACAGTCTCTTTTATTGTCCAACGAATCCATTTGAAACCAGTGAAGGGTTCGGATCAGCCTAGGGTTCGGAACCAGTCGGATCTGATCAGTGGGTCACTTATTTAAAACATCTGGTCGGTGATTTGGGCTAACACGAAGGAAATAGTGGAAATTATTTAACTGCGTAGTATGAGATTAGATAGATACAAAAGTATAACTTGCGTGTTGAAGAACCGGTGATTGCTGGCAGCTCCTACAATGACGAACGGTCGAGACCTTTCTTTACAGCCTGAAGGATTATCGATCACTGTATCGAGCTTTTCTAGTTTTTTTCCGTCTCCACCACAACAAATGCTATATTATCACTATAGTTGATTGGTGAAATTATTGGAGGAAAGACGCTTTTTCTGGAGTAATATTTGCTTTTCGTTGTGTATATTGCGACCGCTGGTAACTACGGGTTATATGAATTTCACTGTATAAGTCTGGTATTTCAAGAATGGAGAAAAAACTAATAACGGTCACTCAACTCCACTAAGTGCTATTATATTACTGGTTAGTTGCTACTACAACACTGTATTCTCCTATTCACTGGTATCACCAGATTATATGCGAGGTACACTAGCAGGCCAGGAAGATTATTATAATAGCTGACCTGTGTGGTAAGTTTCTGGCTACTTCTGGCACCTGCCTCCTTAGGCCTATCACTTCAGTTTGAATTACACCTGTTTTTAAAAGACACTTTAGCATTTATTATCTATATACTAGGGTGCCACTGCAGTATACACTATAACACTATGTATACTAGGGTGCCACTGTAGTGTACACTGTAACACTATGTATACTAGGGTGCCACTGTAGTATACACTATAGCACTACGTATACTAGGGTGCCACTGTAGTATACACTATAACACTATGTATACAAGGGTGCCACTGTAGTATACATTATAACACTATGTATACTAGGGTGCCACTGTAGTATACACTATAACACTATGTATGCTATGGTGCCACTGTAGAAAACACTATAACACTATGTATACTAGGGTGCCACTGTAGTATACACTATGATGCTATGTATATTAGGGTGCCACTGTAGTATATACTATACACTATACTAGGGTGCCACTGTAGTATACACTATAACACTATGTATACTAGGGTGCCACTGTAGTATACACTATACACTGTGTATACTATGGAGCAACTGTAGTATACACTATGCACCATGTATACTAGGGTGCCACTGTAGTATACTCAATAACACTATGTATGCTAGGGTGCCACTGAAGTATACACTATAACACTATGTATACAAGGGTGTTACTGTATTATACACTATACACTATGTATAATAGGGTGCCACTGTCGTATACACTATAACACTATGAATACTAGGGTGCCACTGTAGTATACACTATAACTCTATACTAGGGTGCCACTGTTGTATACACTATACCACTATGTATACTAAGGTGCCACTGTAGTATACACTAACAATATGTATACTAGGGTGCCACTTTAGTTTACACTGTAGACTATGTATACTAGGGTGCCACTGTAGTATGCACTATAACACTATGCATACTAGGGTGCCACTGTAGTATACACTATAACACTATGTATTCTAGGGTGCAATTGTAGAATACACTATACACTATGTATAATAGGGTACCACTGTAGTATACACTATAACAATATGTATACTAGGGTGCCACTGTAGTATACACTATAACACTATGTATTCTAGGGTGCAATTGTAGAATACACTATACACTATGTATAATAGGGTACCACTGTAGTATACACTATAACACTATGTATACTAGGGTGCCACTGTAGTATACACTGTAACACTATGTATACTAGGGTGCCTCTGTTGTATACACTATACACTATGTATACTAGTGTGCCGCTGTAGTATACACTATACACTATGTATACTAGGGTGCCACTGTTGTATACACTATACACTATGTATACTAGGATGCCACTGTAGTATACACTATAATACTATGAATACTACGGTGCCACTGTAGTATACACTATAACGCAATGTATACTAGGGTGCCACTGCAGTACACACACTATAACACTATATATACTAGGGTGCCACTGTATTATACACTATAACACGATGTATACTAGGGTGCCACTGAAGTATACAATATACACTATATATAATAGGGTGCCACTATAGTATACACTATGTATAGTAGGGTGCCACTGTAGTATACACTATAACACTATATATACTAGAGTGCCACTGTAGTATACGCTATAACACTTTGTATACTAGTGTGCCACTGTAGTATACACTATACACTATGTATATTAGGGTGCCACTGTAATATGCACTATACATTATGCATACTAGGGTGCCACTGTAGTATACACTATGCACTTTGTATACTAGGGTGCCAGTGTAGTATACACTATAACACTTTGTATACTAGGGTGCTATTGTATTATACACTATTACACTATGTATACTAGGATGCCACTGTAGTATACGCTATAGTACTATGTATACTAGGGTGCCACTGTAGCATACACTATACACTATGTATACTAGGGTGCCACTGTAGTATACACTACACACTATGTATACTTGGGTGCCACTGTAGTATAGACTATAACACTATGTATACTAGGGAGCCACTGTAGTATACACTACAACATTATGTATTCTAGGGTGCCACTGTAGTATACACTATAACACTGTGTATACTAGGGTGCCACTGTAGTATACACTATAACACAATGTATACTAGGGTGCCACTGTAGTATACACTATAACACAATGTATACTAGGGTGCCACTGTAGTATACACTGTAACACTACGAATACTAGGGTGTCACTGTGGTATACACTATAACACTATGTATACTAGGGTGCCACTGTAGTATGCACTATAACACTATGTATGCTAGGGTGCAACTGTAGTATACACTATAACACTATGTATACTTGATTGCCATTGTAGTATACACTATACACTATGTATACTAGGGTGCCACTGTAGTATACACTATAACACTATGTATACTATGGTGCCACTGTAGTATACACTATACACTATGTATACTAGGGTGCCACTGTAGTATACACTATACACTATACTAGGGTGCCACTGTAGTATACACACACTATGTATACTAGGGTGCCACTGTAGTATACACTATACACTATACTAGGGTGCCACTGTAGTATACACTATACTAGGGTGCCACTGTAGTATACACTATGCACTATGTATACTAGGGTGCCACTGTATTATACACTATACACTATGTATACACAATGTTATCAGGGAGACTTTCTTTCCTCTGAGAAAGAAAAGTTCTATTATTATTATTATTTTTCACACGGCACACTAGGCCTATGTTCCCCTCTGGCAGTAAACTCTGCTAGGTACTGCAGTATAGTCTGGCAGTAAACTCTGCTAGGTACTGCAGTATACTCTGGCAGCAAACTCTGCCAGGTACTGCAGTATACTCTGGCAGTAAACTCTGCCAGGTACTGCCGTATACTCTGGCAGTAAACTCTGCTAGGTACTGCAGTATACTCTGGCAGTAAACTCTGCTAGGTACTGCAGTATACTCTGGCAGTAAACTCTACCAGGTACTGCAGTATACTCTGGCAGTAAACTCTGCTAGGTACTGCAGTATACTTTGGCAGTAAACTCTGCTAGATACTGCAGTATACTCTGGCAGTAAACTCTGCTAGGTACTGCCGTATACTCTGGCAGTAAACTCTGCTAGGTACTGCAGTATACTCTGGCAGTAAACTCTGCTAGGTACTGCAGTATACTCTGGCAGTAAACTCTGCTAGGTACTGCCGTATACTCTGGCAGTAAACTCTGCTAGGTACTGCAGTATATTCTGGCAGTAAACTCTGCTAGGTACTGCAGGATAATCTGGCAGTAAACTCTGCTAGGTACTTCAGTATACTCTGGCAGTAAACTCTGCTAGGTACTGCAGTATACTCTAGCAGTAAACTCTGCTAGGTACTGCAGTATACTCTAGCAGTAAACTCTGCTAGGTACTGCAGTAAACTCTGGCAGTAAACTCTGCCAGGTACTGCAGTATACTCTGGCAGTAAACTCTGTTAGGTACTGCAGTATACTCTGGCAGTAAACTCTGCTAGGCTCTGCAGTATACTCTAGCAGTGAACTCTGCTAGGTACTGCAGTATACTCTGTCAGTAAACTTTGCTAGGTACTGCAGTATACTCTGATAGTAAACCCTGCTAGGTACTACAGTATACTCTGGCAGTAAACTCTGCTAGGCACTGCAGTAAACTCTGCTAGGAACTGCCGTAAACTCTGCTAGGTACTGCAGTATACTCTGGCAGTAAACTCTGCTAGGTACTGCAGTATACTCTGGCAGTAAACTCTGCTAGGTACTGCAGTAGACTCTGGCAGTAAACTCTGCTAGGTACTGCAGTATTCTCTGGCAGTAAACTCTGCTAGGTACTGCAGTATACTCTGGCAGTAAACTCTGCTCGGTACTGCAGTATACTCTGGCAGTAAACTCTGCTAGGTACTGCAGTAAACTCTGGCAGTAAACTCTGCCAGGTACTGCCGTATACTCTGGCAGTAAACTCTGCTAGGTACTGCAGTATACTCTGGCAGTAAACCCTGCTAGGTACTACAGTATACTCTGCCAGTAAACTCTGCTAGGAACTGCAGTAAACTCTGCTAGGTACTGCAGTATGCTCTGCCAGTAAACTCTGCTAGGAACTGCAGTAAACTCTGCTAGGTACTGCAGTATACTCTGGCAGTAAACTCTGCTAGGTACTGCAGTATACTCTGGCAGTAAACTCTGCTAGTTACTGCAGTATACTCTGGCAGTAAACTCTGCTAGGTACTGCAGTATACTCTGGCAGTAAACTCTGCTAGGTACTGCAGTATACTCTGGCAGTAAACTCTGCTAGGTACTGCAGTATACTCTGGCAGTAAACACTGCTAGGTAATGCACACTAATTCTCCTTTATGACTCAGTATAATATTTTCTGCCCAAGATTGGTTTCAAGCGCTAGAGGGATGTATCGTATAAGATCGATGGCACAAATTAAAGTTCTAGCACGTAAGAGACCGTGAAAACACGAGAAAACACGAAGCAAAACGAGGCACGGCACATATGTTGGGATTCCAGTACTACTACTAGAGGGCCAAATACTAGAAACCTTACTCAAGGAAAAAATTCTTTAGGTCAGTATAATACCAAGCACATCTGTCGTGGCGCACATCAACCAAATAACTGCTGCAAGCACAGCATTCCAACAACTCAGTAAGAAGTATTTTCTGGACCCTGTACACTGTGTACATCAGGCCATATTAGAGAATGCAGCTCCAGTTCGGAACCCTCACTTGGCCAAGCACGTCAGAAAACTTGAGAAAGCGCAAATTGCACCGAGACTAGTCCCGCTGCTAAAGGACATGTACTACAAGGAGAGGTTAAAAGAACTAGTCCTGAGGACACTGGAGAAAATGAATGACGTTATTGTATGATAACGACATATGAAATTCCGAGAGGAATCGACAAAGTGGACTGTTAGTGCACTCCGTAACAAAATGCTTCATAGAATAAGAAGGGTGTTCCAAACTTGGAAATATAAGGCACAAAAAAGAGTTACTCAGTCTTTTCTAATTTCAGTTTTATTGAAAAGCTTAAATATTTCTTATAGATATCCGTAAATATCTATTAAACATCACTTAAACAGAAACTGCCAGTCACAAAAAGAAATACTAGGTGGAATTAACGTCATAGACACCTTCCATTGACTATGCCTATACTACCACTACACTAATTAATGATCAGAGGAATAAGTTTCCTCAAAAATGACATTACTTGAATGTGCGTATATACAAAGACGGGAGAATCTAAACTTTGAAAAAGGGGACTACACAGGTGTGATGCAATTTCTGCATGAGGTGAAGTGGATAAGAGAGCTAGAGGAAAGGTCAGTAAACGAAATGATGAAAACTGATCACAAGGAGCAGGGAGGCAATGGGCAACAAAAACAATGGGTGGATCAATGTGAGCCCATGTTTTACCTGGAGGTGTGGAGAAGCCAAACCCAGGTATGCTATAGCTTCGAGTTGAGCTGAAGAGCCAGACATGAACAAGCGTGGATAAGGAGAGAGACCTAGCAGTACTAGAGAGTGACATAACATGAAAGGTCAAATCTGACCCAAAATGGTTATACAGCCATATCACGAGGAAAAGAACAGTGAAGGACCAGGTAATCAGGTTGAGGAAGAATGGAGTAGAGCTAACATGGAACGACCTGGAAGTATGTGAGGAGCTCAGTTCGCGATACAGGCAGGTATTCACATTGGAGAAAGAGAAGTTTCCATCGTGTCCAGCACCAGCAAGTGCTGGACACACTGCACAAAACCGATGAGGTGGTTAAGAAACTGCTAGGTGAACTAGAATATCGAAGGCAGTGGTCCCAGATAACATATCTCCTTCAGGTCTGAGAGAGGGAGCAGATGCAATGTGTGTGCATCAGCTCGAAATAGAAAACAGCAAATGTAGTCCCGATTTTTAAGAAAGGAGACAAACAGGCAGCACTAAACTACAGAGTGTATCGCTGAATATTTATAATATGTAAAGTTTGAAGATTATCATGAGAAGAGTAGTACAGAACCTAGAAAGAAATAGGTTCATAGATGACAACCAGCATAGTTCAAGGGAAATTCTGCATCACAAACCTAACGGACTGCTACGCAAGGCAACAGAACTATGACAGGAGAGAAGAGGATGGGTAGACTGCATTTTCTCGGACTGAATGCTTCCGACACAGTACCAGAGTACCTGCTAGAGAAGCAGGAACGAACTGAAAGGAAAGTACTGCAGTGGATTAGAGAATACCTAACAAGAAAGAAACAACGTGTGTTTGAATGTGATGAAATGTCAGTGTGGGCATGTGTGAAGTGGGGCTCCATAAGGATCAGTCCAATATTCTGTGCTGTTTCTTTGGCATGTGAATGACATGACGGAAGGGATTTTCAGAGGTGTCTCTTTTAGCAGGCGATGTGAGGTTAATAAGAACAATACAAGCAGACGATTATCAGGTAGGCCTATAAGGGGATTTGGAGAGGCTGCAAGCCTGGTCCGACAAATGGTTCCTCGAGTTTAACCTAAGAATGTGCAAAGTCATGAAGTTTGGGGAAGTACAAACAAGACCACAGACAGAATACTCCCGAGGAGAGAGAAGCATTGATGCAGGATCAAACATAGCTTTAAGAAGTGGTACGATAAGGCGGGGGGATAAAGGAAAAGAGTCGCCTATAGAGATCAGAGAAGAAGCGGGCCTGGGAGCTGAAATCGATCCTGCAACTCAAGGAGTTAAAAAAAGGGTAGTAGGGATAACAAGTTGCTATGATATTTTGTAAAGAAAATTTCTTGCAATATTGGCAGGTGTATAAAAATGTCGGGTGTAGTAATGGCGGTGTAGAAATAGTGGCAGGTGTAGTAATGGCGGGTGTATAATAGGGCAGGTGTAGTAAAATGTCAGGTTAGTAATAATGGAGGTGAAGTAATAAGGCGGGTAGTAAAGGGCAGGTGTAAAATAATGTAGGTGTAGTAAATAATGTAGGTGTATAATAATGCGGTGTAGTAATAATGGCAGGTGTAGTAATAATGCGGGTTTATAATAATGGCGGGTGTGTAATAATGTCGGTTTAGTAATAATTTCAGGTGTAGAAAAAATGACGGTGTAGTAATAATGGCAGGTGTAGAAATATGGCGGTGTAAAAATAAATGTCAGGTGTAGTAATAAGACAGCGTAGTAATAATGACAGGTGAGTAATAATGGCAGTTAAAATAGTGGCAGGTGTGAAATTTAATGTCAGGGTAGTATAATGACAGGTGTATAATAATGGCAGGTGTAGTAATATGGCGGGTGTAGTAATAATTCAGTGTAGTAATAATCGGTTTTGTAATAATGCGGGTGTAGTAATAGTGGCAGGTGTAAATAATGCGGTGTAGTAATAATGACAGGTGTTAATAATGGCAGGTTAGAAATTTGTGGCGGGTTTTTGTAAAAATGCAGGTGTAGTTAATGACAGGTGTAGAAATAATGGCAGGGTGAAAATGGAGGTGTAAAAAATAATCCCGGGTGATCAATAATGAGGTGTAGTAATAATGGCAGGTGTAGTAAATAAAGGCAGTGTAGTAAAAAATGGCAGGGTGTTAGTGGCGGGTTTTTTAGTAAGATCAGGTGTGTAAAAATGAAGGGTAGTAAAAATGGCGGGTGTATAATAGTGGCATTTTAGTAAAATGTCAGTGAGAAATAAGACGGTGTGAAATAATGGCAGGTGTGTAAAGTGGCGGTTAGTAAAAATGTGGGGTGTAGTAATAATGAAGGTGTGTAATAAGGGCGGTTGTAGTAATAGGGCAGGGTAGAAAAATTTTCAGGTGTAGTAATAATACAGGGTGAATAATGCGGTGTGTAATAGTGCGGGTTTAGTAATTTTAATGTCGGTGTGTAAAATGACAGGGTAGTAATAATGGCGGGTGTAGTAATAGGGGAGGTTAGTAATAATGTCAGGTGATAATAATGAAAAATGACGGGTGTAGTAATAATGGCAGGTGTATAATAGTGGCAGTGTAGTAATAAGCCGGGTGTATCAATAATGTGGTGTAAATAAGGGCAGGTGTAGTAAAAATGGGGGTGTAAAAAAAAAGGCGGGTGTATAATAGTGGCTTTTTTGTAATGGTCGGGTGTAGAAAATAATGACGGGTTTAGAATTTTGGGCAGGTGTAAAATATGGCAGGTGTATAATAATGCCAGATTATCAATAATGTCAGGTGTGAAATGATGGCGGGTGTAGTAATAATGACAGGTTAGAAATAATGACGGTGTAGAAAATAATGACGGGGTTATAATAATGCAGGTGTATAATAATGACAGGTGAGTAATAAGGCAGGTGTATAATTACAGGTGAGTAATAATGGCGGTGAGTAATAATGACAGGGTAGTAATAACGTCAGGTGAGTAAAAAGGGCAGGTATAAAAGGGCGGTGAGAAATAAGGGGAGTGTAGTAATAATGACGGTGTAGAATAATAAAGGTGAGTAATAAGGGGCAGGGAGTAAATAGGAGTTAGTAAAATGGCAGGTGTAGTAATAATGTCGGGTGTGAATAAGGGCAGGTGTAGTAATAATGGATGTAGTAAGGCAGGTGTATAATAATGCAGGTTAGTAAAAAATGACGGGTGTAGTAAAAATGGCGGGTGTGAAAATAATGGCGGGTGTAGTAATAAGACGGGTGTAGTGTTTTTGTAGGTGTATAATAATAAGGGGTGTGTAATGTGGTGGGTGTAGAATAAGGGCAGGTTTTTGTAATAATGGCAGGTGTAGTAAAATGAAGGTTATAATAATGGCGGGTGTAAAAATGACAGGTTAGTAATGAGGGCAGGGAGAAATAATGTCGGTGTAGAAATAACGGGTAAGTAAACAGTGTTGTGAGTGACTGCGTTTTTTTAGAGTCTACGTACAGCCGACGGTTTTGTTTCACCGTCTATCAGCTCTCCTTGTTGTTGTTCCTTCTGCCCAACGTTGTGGTAAAATTTAATTTTTGCTTCAGCTCTGCAATGCCCAACAGGTACATGTTTTCTCACCTATTTTAAAATTTCCCTGATGATTTTTGTTTTTTTTTTATCAAACTGAAAACTATCATCGAAGAATTCGGTGGTAGGATTTGGTGCTGATAAAACACACACACACACACAAAACACACACACACACACACACACACACCCCACCACACACACATTTACATTATATATATATATAATATATATATATATATATATATATATATATAAATAAATATAATATATATATATATATTAATGTCGTGCCAATATGTAAAATGGTCAATTAGAAATAACTCTTTTAAAAATTAATACTTTCTTATACATTTAAAGATATATTTTTTTCATTAATGTTAATGAAAAAATTTTATAATTTTGCCCCAAAAAACTTAAAAAACTTACCAACCTTTTATTAAAGAGCAATTTATTTTAGCCTAACCCAAATAAATATTTTAAATTTTTTACAATAATTTATACAAAAAAAACACAGTGAAAGATTTTTTTTTCGTTAGGTTTTAAATGATTTTGGGGAAATTATTGCATACACAATTTTTCACTCGTCTATCGGCAAGATGAGGTTCTTTAAGCCCAAAAACGCAAGTTGGCCCATTCGGAACGACATATAATATATATATAAATTTATATTATATATTATATATATATATATATATATTAATATAAATTATAAAAATAAATTTTTTGTGTATCTTTAACGTATAGCTTCTAAATGTTGTTTCTGAGCACCTCTCAAAAAACGTGATATTGTGAGTGTGGGAAAGTGTTGGAAAAATGAAAGTAATTTCTTTTTGGGGTTTTCTTTTCTTTTTGGTAAACCCCCCTCGGGGGATACCCATTTGTTTTTTTTAAAATTTTTTTTTTTTTTTTTTTTTTTATTTTTTTTTTTTTTTTTTTTATTTTTTATTTTTTTTTTTTTTTTATTTTTATAAAAAATATATAATATTAAAATATATTATTTTATATATAAATTTATTATAATTTAAAAATTTTAAAATAAAAAAAAATATATAATAATATATTATATAAATATATATATAAATATAAAAAATATAAAATAATATATATAAAAATATGCTTAACAATTTGCAAAAAGGGGAAATTATTTTTCAAACATTGTCTACGTCTCAGCAAAACTTTAAATCCTCTGATCACCAAATTTTGCTTCTACTTTTTGGTTATAATCGCCAAGTTTAACCCAAAAAATTGAACGGTGTTTTATTTATCAAAATTTTTCTCTCACTCTTTTAACTTCTAGTTTTTCCCTTTCCCCTGCATTCATCATTCAGTATTTTCTGTATTTTTTTTCTCCTGTAAATATATTTTCTCTACAAAAATAATATAACTCGAATTTGCTGCACTCAGTCACTGAATAATATGTTAACTTTAATAAACTGTCAACAAACACCTCACATTCTCACATATTTTCTCTCTTTGCTTCCAACATTTACTCACACGCACATATTTAATCTACTGGCACTAATTTTTTACACTGTATTTTGTCTCTCTTTTATGAGAAATTTGGCTAATAATAATAATAATAATAATAATAATAATAATAATAATAATAATAATAATAATAATAATAACAATAATATGAATTATAATAATATTTTATTATTTATATCATTTTAATTATGATTTATTGCTACTTTAAATAATTTACAAAATTTAAATATCATTAATTAAAATAATGGCACACACATTCACCATAAAACACACACACACACACACACACACACACACACACACACACACACACACACACACACACACACACACAGGAGGCCAAGGCAGGAGTACGACGAGAGCAATAGAGCGATGGTTGACACACTGGCTAGAGTGGCCAGAAGAGCTCATGCATGCAGGGCAAAGCTCCTGATCATGGGTGACTTTAACCACAAGGAGATCGATTGGGAGAACTTGGACCCACATGGGGGCCAAGATACATGGAGGGCTAAGATGATGGAGGTGGTACTGGAAAACTTCATGTACCAACACGTAAGAGACACTAAAAGAGAGAGAAGAGAGGATGAACCAGCAAGGCTTAACTTAGTATTCACCTTCAGTAGTGCAGATATCGAGGACATCACATATGAAAGACCCCTTGGGGCCAGTGACCATGTGGTTTTATGCTTCGAATACACAAGTGGAGGGAGAAGCAGGAAGGCCAGGAAGAATGAAGGTTAACTACAAGAAAGGGGACTACACAGGAATGAGGAACTTCCTGAACGGGGTTCAGTGGGACAGAGAACTGGCAGGGAAGCCAATTAATGAGATGATGGAATATGTAGCAACAAAATGCAAGGAGGCTCAGGAGAGGTTTGTACCCAAGGGTAACAGGAATAATGAAAAAGCCAGGATGAGCCCATGGTTTACCCAAAGGTGCAGGGAGGCAAAAACCAAGAGTGCTAGGGAATGGAAGAAATATTGAAAGCAAAGGACCCAGGAGAATAAGGAGAGCAGTCGTTGAGCCAGAAACGAATATACACAGATAAGAAGGGAGGCCCAAAGACAATATGAAAATGACATAGCAGCGATAGCCAAATCTGACCCGAAACTGTTGTACAGCCACATCAGGATGAAAACAACAGTGAAGGACCAGGTAATCAGGCTAAGGAAGGAAGGAGGAGAGACAACAAGAAATGACCGTGAAGTATGTGAGGAACTCAACAAAAGATTCAAAGAAGTGTTCACAGAGGAGACAGAAGGGGCTCCAGAAAGATGGAGAGGTGGGGCACACCACCATGTGCTGGACATAGTGCACACAACCGAGGAAGAAGTGAAGAGGCTTCTGAGTGAGCTAGATACCTCAAAGGCAATGGGGGAAGATAACATCTCCCCGTGGGTATTGAGAGAGGGAGCAGAGGCGCTATGTGTTCCCCTAACAACAATATTCAATACATCTATCGAAACAGGGAGATTGCCTGAGGCATGGAAGACAGCAAATGTAGTCCCAGTCTTTAAAAAAGGAGACAGACATGAAGCAATAAACTACAGACCAGTGTCACTGACATGTATAGTATGCAAAATCATGGAGAGGATTATCAGGAGAAGAGTGGTGGAACACCTAGAAAGGAATGATCTCATCAACAGCAGCCAAACATGGTTTCAGGGACGGGGAAATCCTGTGTCACAAACCTACTGGAGTTCTGTGACATGGTGACAGCAGTAAGACAAGAGAGAGAGGGGTGGGTGGATTGCATATTCTTGGACTGCAAGAAGGCGTTTGACACAGTTCCACACAAGAGATTGGTGCAAAAACTGGAGGACCAAGCAGGGATAACAGGGAAGGCACTACAATGGATCAGGAAATACTTGTCAGGAAGACAGCAGCGAGTCATAGTACGTGGCGAGGTGTCAGAGTGGGCACCTGTGACCAGCGGGGTCCCACAGGGGTCAGTCCGCGGACCAGTGCTGTTTCTGGTATTTGTGAACGACATGACGGAAGGAATAGACTTTGAGGTGCCCCTGTTTGCAGATGACGTGAAGTTGATGAGAAGAATTCACTCGATCGAAGTCCAGGCAGAACTACAAAGGGATCTGGACAGGCTGCAGACCTGGTCCAGCAATTGGCTCCTGGAGTTCAATCCCACCAAGTGCAAAGTCATGAAGATTGGGGAAAGGCGAAGAAGACCGCGGACGGAATACAGTCTAGGGAGCCAGAGACTACAAACCTCGCTCAAGGAAAAAAATATTGGGGTGAGTATAACACTAGGCACATCTCCTGAAGCGCACATCAACCAAATAACTGCTGCAGCATATGGGCGCCTAGCAAACCACAGAACAGCATTCCGACATCTTAATAAGGAATCGTTCAGAACCTTGTACACCGTGTACGTTTGGCCCATATTGGAGTATGCGGCACCAGTTTGGAACCCACACCTAGCCAAGCACGTAAAGAAACTAGAGAAAGTGCAAAGGTTTGCAACAAGACTAGTCCCAGAGGAGAGGTTAAGGGAAATCAACCTGACGACACTGGAGGACAGGAGAGATAAGGGGGACATGATAACGACATACAAAATACTGAGAGGAATTGACAAGGTGGACAAAGACAGAATGTTCCAGAGATTGGACACAGTAACAAGGGGACACAGTTGGAAGTTGAAGACACAGATGAATCACAGGGATGTTAGGAAGTATTTCTTCAGCCACAGAGTAGTCAGTAAGTGGAATAGTTTGGGAAGCGATGTAGTGGATGCAGGATCCATACATAGCTTTAAGCAGAGGTATGATAAAGCTCACGGTTCAGGGAGAGTGACCTAGTAGCGATCAGTGAAGAGGCGGGGCCAGGAGCTCGGACTCGACCCCCGCCACCTCAACTAGGTGAGTACAACTAGGTGAGTACACACACCCTTTCTATCTCCCTCCTCTCACCCCCTCTCCCTCCGCATTCGCCTTCCTCCCTCCCCCTCTTTCCCTCTCCCTCCCTCTTCCTTTTCTCTCTCCCTCTCTCACACACATACAATATATGCATAGCCAACGCACACTACGAAAACAAGTTAATTAATAAAAAAATGAGACCCCAGAGGGAAACTTGAAAACTTGAGGAAACAGAGGAAGAAGGTCCTAGATGGAATGAAGGGACAGAAGAGCTATGGAGAAGGATGGAACAGGAGTGGGAAAGTAAGAGGATGGTAGCAGAGACGAAGAGTGGGAGCTGCAAACTAAAGCTGCAGAAGTCAGGATTCAGAAGCTAGAAGCTGAAGTTAAAATGCTGAGGCAAGATATAGGGTAAATGTCCGGAAGGAACATGGCATCTGGAGCAGGTACACCAATATTCAACGAGGGGCTCAGAGAAAAGGAAGAAGACAATACCTATGTTGAGGTACTACCAGGCCACCAGGAAACGTCGAGGAGTGAAAGGGGCATGATGTTAGGCAAAGAGACAACAGTAAGTGACAGGGGTGTAGAAGGTGATAGAAACCCTGTAGAGGCGTGATTCAGCCACAGGGAGATCCAGGAAATGAAAGGGAAGGACATAGCCATGTTTAAAAGGGATCCAGAGATGCGAAGGGATAGGTAGTGATAAGAGGAGACGGAGAGGTTAATGTTTATCCATGGGCTTCAGGAGAGCGAAGGGAGGACATACATCGAA
The DNA here is from genome assembly GCF_026875155.1 of Cherax quadricarinatus. Lineage (NCBI taxonomy): Eukaryota > Metazoa > Arthropoda > Malacostraca > Decapoda > Parastacidae > Cherax > Cherax quadricarinatus. Next base: position 24,840,837 of record NC_069487.1, on the reverse strand, counting down.
AGATGGCATAGAAAGAAAGAAGAGATCGAAACTAACATCAAACAAATGGGGCAGGAGGACACGATTGAGGTGATAAATTTTAAGAGAATAGGGGATTACATAAGGGAAAGAAAACGGCCTGTCAAATTGATTTTCAAAACAGAAACGGTGAAGAGCAGGATCTAGCAGAATAAAAATGGCTAAAGAAATCAGCATCATACTGGTGAGTGTACCTAGAGCAGTGGCTCCCAAACTGGGGGTAAATTACCCCCTGGGGATAATTTAACCATTTTTGGGGGGTAATGGACGGGTGACAGAAAAAAAGTTATGAATTCTGAAAATCAAGAAAACAATGCGGTACCCGGTATGAGGATTATTGTTAACTTTGTCTTAGTATATAAAGTTGTAAAGTAAACCTATTATAAGTAAGTAATAAAGTTAAACCAAATAACAATAATCATCAAAAACTAATATACAGTATTAGAAAAGAAGAAATAAATAGCTAAGTGTGTGGAAACCCAAAAGTATTTTGACAAGTATGCTTCAGGACAAAAGTCACTCCGTAGCCCAGATCGACCTGTCCAGTACGCATCACTCACTTCCTGAGGCTGCCTCTATTTCACACTGTCAGTTTATCTGTGAGTATCAGCCGAGGTAGACATAAGCTGGTATGTATGTGTACTGCCCTGTGCAGTATATAGTTAGTATTTACCCACTGTTACTGTGAATTTGTAGCTATTATAAATTTTATATATAATGTATGTGTGGTTCTTACGTTTTCAATGGTTTTGCTAGGATTAGAAGAGTATGCGAGGCTGTATACGATCACGTTTAGCCATATATATCAATAATAAGAACATTTTGTGAAAGGGGTAACATGCTTTATGTGGCATGTTAAATTGGATAACAAGCTGAAAAAGTTTGGGAACCACTGACCTAGAGGGTGACAGAAGGAGAACAGAAAGACAGAAGTTGAGAAAGAGAACACAATCAAGTGCTGAACACGATCCATACAGCCGAGTTGGAAATGAAGAGGCTGCTAAACACACTAAATACCTCAAAGGCCATCGTACTGGGGAGTGTACCTAGAGCGTGACAGAATGAGAACAGAAAGACAGAAGTTGAGAGAGAGAACACAATCAAGTGCTGAACACGATCCATACAGCTGAGGGGGAACTGAAGAGGCTGCTAAACAAACTAGATACCTCAAAGGGCATGGGGCTGTAGAACATCTCTTTGAAGAAAAATCTCTCTGTCTATTGAAACACGGAGACTACCTGAGGAAATGAATGTAGTCCCAATTTTTGAAAAAGTAACAGATACACAGCATTAAGCCACTGACTGTGAAGTTTGCACAGTCGGGGAGAAGAAAAATCAAGAGAAGAGTAGTGGAACAACTTGAAAGAAAAAAAAATTATTCACGACAACCAGTACGTTTTCAGAGAAATCCTGCTCCAAAAACGTACTGGCGTATCACGACAAGGTGATGGCAGTAAGACAAGGGAGGGGGAGGGGTGGGTAGATTGCTTTCAAGGATTGTATGTAGGCTTTTAAACACAGTACCACACAAGAGATAAGTGTAAAAGCTGAAGGATCAAGCAGGGTATAAAAGGGATGGCAAAGCAATGAATCAGAGAACGGGTAGGCAAAAACGGTCAAGCAAACTAACGAGGTGTCAGAGTGGGCGCCTGTGACTAGTGAGGTTCCACAGGGGTCAGTCCTTGGATCAGTGCTGTTTCTGGTATATGTCAGTGACATGATGGTAGAGATAGACTCAGAAGTGTCCCTGTTTGCAGACGATGTAAAGCTAATGTGGAAAATTCAGTGGGATGAGAATCAAGCAGGATTACAAAGGGATCTCAACAGGCTGCAAACTTGGTCCAGCAATTAGCTCCTAGAGTTGAACCCCATCATGTGCAAGGTCATGAAGGCAGGGGAATGGCAAAGAAGACTGCAGACAGAGTACCTGGAGTTTACTTGGAGAGATTTCCAGGGGTTAACGCCCCCGCGGCCCGGTCTGTGACCAGGCCTCCTGGTGGATCAGAGCCTGATCAACCAGGCTGTTACTGCTGGCTGCACGCAATCCAACGTAGGAGACACAGCCCGGCTGGTCAGGTACCGACTTTAGGTGCTTGTCCAGTGCCTGCTTGAAGACAGCCAGAGGTCTATTGGTAATTCCCCTTATGTATGCCTGGAGGCAGTTGAACAGTCCTGACACTTATTGTACTGTATCTTAACGTGCTAGTGACACCCCTGCTTTTCATTGGGGGATGTTGCATCGTCTGCCGAGTCTTTTGCTTTTGTTGCGAGTGATTTTCGTGTGCAAGTTCGGTACTAGCCCCTCTAGGATTTTCCAGGTGTATATAATCATGTATCTCTCCCGCCTGCGTTCCAGGGAGTACAGGTTCAGGAACTTCAAGTGCTCCCAGTTGTTGAGGTGTTTTATCTCCGTTATGCGCGCCGTGAAGGTTCTCTGTACATTTTCTAGGTCAGCAATTCCACCTGCCTTGAAACGTGCAGTTTACCTAGCAGTAAGTAGGTACCTGGGTGTTAGTCGACTGGTGTGGGTCGCATCCTGGGGGACAAGATTAAGGACCCCAATGGAAATAAGACAGACAGTCCTCGATGACGCACTGACTTTCTTGGGTTATCCTGGGTGGCTAACCCTCCGGGGTTAAAAATCCGAACGAAACCTTATCTTACCTTATCTTATCTTATGTGTGCCGTGAAGGTTCTCTGTACATTTTCTAGGTCAGCAATTTCACCTGCCTTGAAAGGTGCTATTAGTGTGCAGCAATATTCCAGCCTAGATAGGACAAGCGACCTGAAGAGTGTCATCATGGGCTTGGCGGCCCTAGTTTTGAAGGTTTTCATTATCCATCCTGTCATTTTTCTAGCAGATGCAATTGATACAGTGTTATGGTCCTTGAAGGTGAGACCCTCCGACATGATCACTCCCAGGTCTTTGACGTTGGTTTTTCCCTCTATTTTGCGGCCGGAATTTGTTTTGTACTCTGATGAAGTTTTAATTTCCTCATGTTTACCATATGGGAGAAATTTTGAAATTTTCTCATCTTTGGGCTTCATATTGTTTTCTGCAGCCCACTGAAAGATTTGGTTGATGTCAGCCTGGAGCCTTGCAGTGTCTGCAATGGAAGACACAGTTTATGCAGATTCGGGTGTCATCTGCAAAGGGAAGGGCACGGTGCTGTGGCTGACTCCTTGTCTATGTCAGATATGAGGGAATAGAAACAAGATGGGAGCGAGTACTGTGCCTTGTGGAACAGAGCTTTTCACAGTAGCCGCCTCAGACTTTACTCTGTTGACTACTACACTTTGTGTTCTGTTTGTGAGGAAATTATAGATCCATCTACCAACGTTTCCTGTTATTCCTTTAGCACGCATTTTGTGTGCTATTACGCCATGGTCAAATTTGTTGAAGGCTTTTGCAAAGTCTGTACATGTTACATCTGCATTCTTTTTGTCTTCTAGTGCATCTAGGACCTTGTCGTAGTGATCCAGTAGCTGAGACAGACATGAACGACCTGTTATAAACCCATGTTGCCCTGGGTTGTGTAACTGATGGGTATCTAGATTTTTGGCGATCATGCTTCTTAGAACCCTTTCAAAGTTTTTTATATGGGATGTTAGTGCTATCGGTCTGTAGTTCTTTGCTATTGCTTTACTGCCCCCTTTGTGGAGTGGGGCTATGTCTGTTGTTTTTAGTAACTGTGGGACGACCCCCGTGTCCATGCTCCGTCTACATAGGATGGTAAAAGCTCGTGATAGGGGCTTCTTGCAGTTCTTGATGAACACGGAGTTCCATGGGACAAAGTGCATGGGCATGTCAATTATCGCCTTTTTCGAAGTCATTTGGCTCAGGATAATAACGATGGGTTTGTGTTCCCCAAATTTTTGGGGCCTTTCATAAAAAAAAATTTTGATATTGACTTCAGTTGTTTTTACTTGGTCCCCTTTGTTCTTGTTATTGAATTTAAATTTTTTGGAAGGCCCCCCTCGTGACTAAGCTCATTCGTCGGTCTGGGGCTCCTGCATCATTCTGAACCTCGTTATGTTGTGATTTGAGTTATTGTTTTTGATAGGGTGACATTTCTTATAATCATTGTTAGGAAGATGATGTCTAGTGATTCCCCAGTTAGTAGGCTCTTTTTATTTGCTGGTTTAAGTTGAATTTTGGGAGAGTTTTAAAAAGGGGGTTTGTGTGTGAGTTTTCGTCAGGTGCCTTCTGGTGTTAAACTGCGCAACACCCAACAAATGCTAATTATCACTTATTTGTTGGGAAATTTATTGGAGGAAAGACGCTTTTTGGAGTAATATTTGCTTTTCGTTTGTTTATTGCGACCGCTGGTAACTACAGGTTATTGAATTTCATGTATAATCGGTATTTCAAAAAGGGGAGAAAAAACAAGACGGTCCTCAAACTCCACTAAGTCCATTATATTGTGCAATTTTGCTACTACAAACTGTATTACCCTTTAACTGGTATCACCGATTATATGCGAGGTACTAGCGGGCCCAAAGATTATTAAACAGTGACCTGTGGGAAAGTTTTTTTGCACTTCGGCACCTGCCTCCTTGGCCTATACTTCGTTTGAATTACACCTGTTTCAAAAGACTTTTAGCATTTATTACTATTTCTAGGGGCCACGTAGTAAAAAAGTTTAACAAATGATACAGGGTGACACTGTAGTAACACTATAAACATGTATCTAGCGGCACTGTAGTGCACACGAAAACACTATTATATAGGGTCCACTGAGTATACACTATAACACTATGAAATACTGGGGTGCCACTGCAGTATCACTTAACATAGTAAAAATATGGGCCCCACGTTTATACACAATAACACTTTGTATACTGGGGTGCCTCTGTAGATACACATAAAAATACGTTATAGGGTGCCACTGTAGAAACCACTTTAAAACATATTAACTGGGGTTGCCACTGTAGTTACACTTACACTTGTATACTGGGGGGGCCACGTAGTATAAAACTAAAACACGTGTTTTACTGGGGGTACCACTTCAAACACTATACACTGTGTATGTATGGTGCAACTGAAATAACACATCAATATTTTATATAGGGTGCCACTGTAGTACACTCAATAACCTATGAATGTATGGTCCCACTGAAGTTCACAAAAACACTAGTAACAAGGTCCCACGTTTATACACTATAACACTATACTAGGGGCCACGTAGTTACACTATAACACAGTATAATAGGGTGCCACTGTAGTATACCTATAACACTATGATACTAGGGTGCCATGTCGTATACACTATAACACTTACTAGGGTGCCACTGTGTAACACTAAACACTATGTATTCAGGGTCCCGTATATCACTATAACCTATGTAACTAGGGTCCCACTGTAGTTACCTATTCACTATGTATACTAGGGGGCCACTGATATACACTGAAAACACGTATACAAAGGGTCAATTTAGTTTACACTATAACACTATGTATACTAGGGTGCCACTGTAGTATACCAAAAACCTAGCTACTAAGGTGCCACTGTAGTATACATATACACTATGTATCTAGGGGCCATGTGATATACTATACATATGTAACTAGGGTGCCCTGTAGTATAAACTACACATCTGTATGCTAGGGTACCACTGTAGTATCCCTTTTAACACTTGTAACTAGGGGCCACTGTAGTTACCCATACACAAGTTACAATGCCACTGTAATACCATACACAGTTAAACAAGGGTCCAGTAGTATGCACTATACACTATGTATTCTAGGGTGCAACTGGTATACCTTTTTAATACATGTATATGGGGGTGCCACTGTTTTATACACTATAACGCTTGATTGGGGTTCCACGGGTAGTACACACTTGATACTGGGGTGCAACTTTAGTTACATATGTATACAGGGGCCACAGTAGTATCTCTAAACACTATGTTACTAGGGTCCCACTGTAGTATACACTAACACTATGTTATAGGGTCCCACTGTAGTATACAGTTAAACATTTGTATCAGGGTGCCCTTTTGGAAATCACTATAACTAGTTACTAGGCTGCCACTGTAACTGCATTTACATTATTATATAGGGTGCCAAAGTAGTATACACAGCACTTTGTAACGGGTGCCAGTGAGTATACACTATAACACTATGTTACGGGGTGCCACTGTAGTATAACAAACCCTATGTATATAGGATCCCAAAGTAGTATACACTATAATACATGTAAAGGGTGCCACTGTAGTATACACTATACACTTGTATTGGGGTACCCTGTAGATACCTGTACACTTTTACTAGGGTGCATTTAGTATTCATTAACACTATTTTTTACTGGGTCCCAAATGTAGTGTGCATGGAACACTTACTGGGGTTTTTCACTGTAATATTGTAGACAGCCTGTATGTTGCCCGACAGCCCTGCTGTCTCCAGCTTATTTCTATTTCGCCCCACCAGGTGCTGCCATTAAAAGGCCTTGCCATTTCATATGCCCAACTTGCCCTCGCTCTCACTCACACAGGGGCCCCCTGGCATAAGCCCAAAAAGTCTCCCAGTTCTCTCGTAGCAGGGCCCCCTGCCGGCCATGGGCACAAACACAAAAGCCGTGAAACCCCAACATAGTTATCAATAAAGTAAGAAGCCCCGAAGAAGTATATCATTAACACCCCCTCTAAGCCTCACCAAACAAGCTCCGTTAAAATGGTGACAGCGGGCTCGCACAGTGTTTCCCGGGGAAAGAGGGAGGAAGGGGTATGAGTCATCTTCCTTCATCACCCTATACAAGAAGCTCGTCTCTCAAGAGTTTTCCGATGTGGCTGCACGTTTGAGCATCCAGAACAGGTAAAAGCAGGATCCAGCCGAAATTTGCCGAAATTCTTCAAAAGAATTGTAATGGCGTCCCAGTGCCCCTACGCTTTTTTCTCAAGTCACGTTTCGCGTCATTGTTTTTGCTGTTGTTGTTCAGCCCTCAGCGTTTCACAAGCCAAGGTGAGTTTTGTGGTGATTCTGCGTCCAGTGTGAGCTTCCCACGTGTTTGTGGGTGGGGGAGGAGGAGGAAGGGCCCAGATGCCCGCCCGCCATAACACTCACGCTCCTCGCCACCGGTACCATACACCACTCACCACGCCCACTCCCTTGCTGTTTTTCCCGCTTTTTTTTGTAAATTCTTTCCCCGTCGTGAAACCCGAGTGCCCAGGCCACTCGACGCTCGTTTGGTCACGACTCCGTGGGTTGGGCCGTGTCACGTAGACCCACAAAGCCCCGTGATTTTCCAGATGTCCCAGGCCTCATGCTGGGTCTGCCGCCCCATCCTCGACGCCAACCCCCGATGTGCCGACTTCATGACGTCACGTGCTGCTGACGTCCCTCGAGTTGTTTTGCCTGACGTCACCTCGAGATGTCTGTTAGTCATGTGCTGACGACCTTGGACATCACGCCCGACATCACATGATTCAAATCGGTGTTCATAATTATTTCAGTATTGTCAGAAGATTGAGAGAAGATATTTGTCGGTGTTAATTAAATTTCCCTCAGTCCCCGTGTTTTACTTTTTTAGTATGTCTTTGTCAGTTTTATGCGCAGGGAAAAACATCTTTTAATAGTTTAAGCCTGTTGTACAGTATGTACAGCGGTGTGTTTTGTAAATTTCCGTGTGTCTGAGGTCTGAGCCAGCCAACCTGATAACACCACAGTGTTTTAAATCACCCGCTGACCATACGTTTGACAGCGATTACTAGCCCCCCGGCGTAGGCCCCTTTTACAAAACTTTTAGCTCGTCGCTCGTGATTTCGCCGAAACGTACCCGCTACATTCCCATCGAATTTGTTTCACTTCACTTCCAGACCGTCAAGTGCAGTTTATTAGAGAAAAAAATCTGGGGAGCTTAGGGGTAACCTCTGCTATAAAATCCAATGTCGAGAGATGTACTCGCAAGCCGCAGCCAGGCCTGCGGCAGGCGCTGTGTAGCCTGGCCAAGCTTAGTGAGCAAGCCTGCACAAAAGATGTCACTTTGACTGCTAGCCTCTCATGAGTTGGTGTTTATTTTACGACTCCCAGATGTTTCGCCCAGTCGTCTCGCCGACTGCTCCACAACTCGCCCCCGCTCGCCCGGGAGGACAGCAGTGACAGTTTCCAGCGAGAAGTGTCCCCGATCGCTTGCCAGAAGTCCTGCCCAGTTTTCCGGTTTTTTTGACGCCTCACCCCAGGGCACCGCATTCGTGCCCCAGGTTGAGTGAAAACCTGCAGCGACCCTTTCGATGCTGCTTCACCCTTCCGAGGAGACCGCCCTGTTAGTCCCAGTCAGCCGCAGGATGTCTCCCGTGTTGCAGTATCGTCCCGGACACAGGAAGGCGTGCAGGATGCCCTTCGGCATTGCCTTGACCACGATGGGGTTTGCACACCCCCCTGTTTTTTTCTTCCCTCCCGTGGAAGTTTTTTTTTTCCATGTCCCAAAGATATTATTTTTTATTTTTTGGTTCTGTGCCCCGTTCCTACGAGAGAGAGACCAGTTTTTTTACTACCAGTATTTTCGCGTCGGAGACGCGGTAGGGGCCGAGCGTATGTAACAGCCTGTACTGTCTGCACAGCGCCCATGCTGTCTCAGCTTGTTCATATTTCCCGCCACTCAGGTGCTGCCATCATAGGGCCCAACCACTTCAGATCCCAGACTTCCTCGCCTTTCCCCACACAGCGGCTGGCAAAGACAAAACTCCCAGCTCTCTCTCGGAGCATGGCCCCGCCCGGGGCCCTGGGCACAAAACCCCAAAAACCCGTGTAAAACCCAAAACTAGTAAAAATAAAGTAAGAAGCCCCCGAAGGGGTATATATTAAACCTCTACAGCCTACCAAATAAGCTTATTATAGATACCTAACTCTTTTTATACTTTGGGGGCCACGTGTAACACTAAAACATTGTATACTAGGGGGCCACTGTGTTTACACTGTAAACACATGTTACAAGGGTGCCATGTATTACATTTTAAAACTTTGTATACTAGGGTTCCCCTGTAGTATACACTATAACAGTAAGTAACTGGGTTTGCCACGAGTTACACTTAACACTATGTATACTGGGAACCATGTATATACATATAACACATTTTATAGGGTCCACTGTAGTAAACACTATAACCTATGTATACAGGGTGCCACTGTTGTATTTAGTGTAGTATTTCTAACTGTACTTGATATTAGGACACTTACCGGGTTTTGTTCCTTTTTGTATTTTTGTTTGTGTTTGTAAGGGCGCCTAAAACCCCCTCTGTTTTCAGTTTCTTTTTTGTCCAAAAAGAACCGTTTAAAACCAGTGAAGGTTTGGGTCAGAAAAGGGTTCGGAACCCGTGGATCTATCAGTGGGGCCTTTTTTAAAACATATCTGGTCGGGATTGGGTAAACGAAGGAAACTGGAAATTATTTTAATTTAGTAATATGTGATTTTGATTTATCAAAAGTACAACTTGGGGGTTGAAGAACCGGGGATTGCTGGGAGCTCCCAGAATGACGAACGTCGAGACCTTTCTTTACACCCCGAAGGATTAACGTCCTAAAGCTTTTTCTGGTTTTTTTTTCCCTCTCCCCCACAACAAATGCTATTTTTTTTCACATAGTTGATTGGGGTGAAATTATTGGAGGAAAGACGCTTTTCTGGGCAATATTTGCTTTCGTTCGTATATTGCGACCCCTGGTAACTACGGTTTTATATGAATTTCATGAATAAGTCGGTATTTCAAGGGGAGAAAAAAAAGACGGTAATCCCGCTCCACTAAGTGCCATTATTTACTGGTTGTTTTTTTACTACAAATATTCCCTATTATATTATCACCAGATTATATTGGGTACACTAGCTGCCCCGTGTGGTAAGTTTCGGCGACTTCTGGCACCTGCCTCTTTAGGCATATCACTTCATTTTAAAAAATTTCTGTTTTAAAAAAAGGTATCTAGGGTGCCACTGTGAACACATAAAACTATGTATACTAGGGTGAACCCGAGTATACAAATAACACTATGTATACTAGGGTGACACTGTAGTATCCTATAAAAACTATGTATACTAGGGTGCCACTGGTTTACACTATAACAGTATGATACTAGGGGGCCCCCTTTTATCACTATAACACATGTATACAAGGGGGCCACGTAGTATACATTGTAACCTATGTTACTAGGGTTCCACTGTAGTAACACTATAACAGTATGTATACTAGGGTGCCACTGTGTATACACTTAACACTATGTATATAGGGAACCTCTGTATTACACAAAAACACTATGTATATAGGGTTTGGCACTGTAGTATACATAAACACTTGAAAAATAGGGTGCCCCCGTAGTTTCCTTTAACACAGTATACTTTGGGTGCACTGTATTTTTCACTATAACACTATGTATACTAAAGGGCCACTGTCGAAAACACTATAGCACCATGTATATTTGGGTGCCCCGTAGAAAACACTATACACTAGTATACGGGTGCCCTTGTAGTATACACTAAACCTTGCAACTATGTGCCCCTGTAGTATACATTAACACAGCGTATACGGGGGGCCCCTGTAGTATACACATACACTTAATAGGGACCACTGTATATAACTATAACACTTGTATCTAGGGGGCCCCCCCCGAAGTATACACTATAACACTATTTACTAGGGGGCCACTGTAGTATACACTTACCTATGTATACTAGGGTGGTACTGAAGTTAAAATAACCTATGTATACTAGGGGGCCATGGTTTTTCACTATACACTATGTATACTGGGTGCCACTGTAGTATACACTATACTTATGCATACTAGGGGGCCATTTTGTTAACTTTCATATGTATATAGGGGCCACTTGTATACACTATCACTAGTATACTAGCGTGCCACGTAGTTACACTTACTCTATGTACTAGGGTTCCACTGTATATACACTATACACTATGTGTACTAGGGTGATTGTAGTTAAAAAATACACATTATATAGGGGCCAGAGTATACACTATTCACATGTATACTAGGGTGCCCTTGTCGTATACACTTAACACTAAAGTATACTAGGGGGGCCAGTGTGTACACTTTTCACTATGTAACTTTTGCCACTGAGTATCACATAACTAGTTCTAGGGTCCACTGTAGTTTTCACTACACTATGTGTACTAGGGCGCCACTGTAGTATACCCTATACACATGTTTTTAGGTGCCACTGTTTATCACTGAAACACTTTTTTTATTTTTTTTGCCCCGTAGTGTACAGCATAAAACTTTGTTAAAAGGGTGCCACTGTAGTGACAGCATAAACTATGAAAAAAAGGGTTTCCCTGTATACCCCATAAGACTATGTAGCGGGGTGCCACGGGTTTATACAATAAAACTATGTATACTAGGGTTCCACTGTAGTTACAATTCACTAAGTTTTTTCGCTTAGCGATTACGAGGGGGCTTAAGAACACTTATCATTTTTTCTGGGGAAACGAAGAGAGCTATAAATGCATTTTTTCTGAACACTATACATCTGCTCAAAGAGCGTTTATCCCATATAAAAAAATTAGACAAATAAAAATGACCCCAAAAATGGATGAATAAAGGCTCAAATATTACTGGGGCATAAGAAAGGAATTTAAGGCGTTCAAAAGATTTGAGGTCATTATGAATCAGTATATGGAATTAAAGGGGACATTAAAAAGGGGATAAAAGCTAAAAGGGACTATAAATTAAGTTTTCTAGGGATTCTAAAACTAACCCAAAAAAATTTTTTCCGGTCTATAGAACAAAAGTTAGAGATAAGAAAAGGTCCCCTTAAAAAAATATGGGGACCCTTTCACAAGGAAAAAAATGTGTTGATTTAAATAATTATTTTTTCTCATTTTTTTCACAGGGAAGACACAACAATATACCATAATAAAATTTTACAGTGGGCTAAAAAGAAAAATGTAACTCACAGTCACAGGAGATGGTTTTGGAAAATAACAGACTGAAGCAAAAAAAACGCCGGGTCCTGATGAGGGTTTTTTTAAGAGTTCTTTAAAAATGCAAAAAGAACTCTGTGAAACCCTTAAATAATATTTTAATTTATCCTTCAAACAGGTGTAGTGTCTGATATGTGGGAAAATGGGTAATGTAACTCCTATTTTTAAAAAAAAGGGGACAAGTCGTTACCGTCAAATTACCCCCAAAACCTGACCTAAAATTTGGGCAAATTTACAGAGTAAATTTAAGTGGATTATAAGAAGCCCCGAAAGCATGCTTGATTAAGATACTCAGCATGGATTCACAAGAGGTCGGCTTGTTAACAAATTTATTAATTTTCCCTTCAGTAAATTTTTTTAGGCTGTTGACCACAATAAAAATTTGATATTATTTACTTAGATTTTAGTAAGGCTTTTGATAGAGTTCCGCACCATAACTGTTAAAGAAAGGGGCAGCTCATGGCATTGGGGAAAAGGGGCTCTCGGGGATCGAGTCATGGCTCACTGACAGGAAGCAGGGGAGTGTCCATAAAATGGGGTTAAATCCGAGTGGGATCTGTAACAAGTGGCGTTCCACAGGGATCAGTCTTGGGCCCGTTGTTGTTTATAATATATATCAATGATCTTGATGAGGGAAATTAAATAGTGATATGAGCAAATTCGCCGATGACACAAAGATAGGTAGGATAATTGATTCAAACGTAGATGTTAGGGAACTTCAGGAGGATTTAAACAACTCTATTCTTGGTCAGAAAAGTGGCAGATGCAGTTCAATGTAGATAAATGCAAGGGTTTTGAAGCTTGGGGGGCCATAACCCTAGTACTTATAAATTAAATGATGTAGAACTTAGCCATACAGATTGCGAAAAGGACTTGGGGGTTTATGGTGAGCAGCAACCCTTTAAAACCAAGACAGCAATGCCAAGCGTACGTAATAAAGGCAAATAGATTACTGGGATTTATATCAAGAAGTGTAAGCAACAGAAGTCCAGAGGTCATACTGCAGCTTTATACATCATTAGTAAGGCCTCACCTTGATTATGCAGCTCAGTTCTGGTCTCCGTATTACAAAATGGACATAAATTTGTTAGAAAACATTCAGCGTAGGATGACTAAATTAAATACATAGCATCAGAAATCTTTCCCTTATGAAGAAAGATTGAAGACTCTTAAGTTACATTCACTTGTTAGAACGAAAAAGGGGGAGACCTGTCGAAGTTATAATGGGAAGATGGGTTTTTAATAAAGGGGATAAAATAAGGTCTTGAGGATGTCTTCCAAGAGAGAACCGCAGTAAATGGATTTAAATTAGATAAGTTTAGTTTAAAAAGGGGCAAGGAAAGTTTGGTTTGGAAATGGGGTAGTTGTGAGTAAAAACATCTACCATTGGGTTTTTTAGGGGGGGACTTTGGGTAGTTTCAATCTAGGTTGGATAAGACAGAGTGGGGGGGTTTGGGATTTGATGGGATTTTTCACTCGAGCTTTTTTCTTGGGTGGCATTAAAAAATTGGTTGGGGGCAAATGTTTTTTTAGTGGGAAAATTTGTAAAGGACCTGCCTAGTATGGGCCCACAGGCCCCTAAAGTTTTCCCCTCCTTTCTTTTTTTTATGTTTTTAACAGGTGAAACTGTTGTTGCACTATACATATGCATGCTAGGGGTGCATGAAGTATACATTTTTAACACTATGTATACTGGGGGTGTACTGAGTAACATATTAAACTATGAAAACTAGGAGCCACTTAAATTACCTTTCACTTGTATACTAGGGTGAACTGTATTATACACTATACCATGATAAAAGGGTGCCACTGAGTATATACACTAAAACACATTAACTAGGGGGGCCACTGCCTATCCTACACTTTTGTATACAGGGTGCCCGAGTTTACACAAAACTCTAGCAACAGGGTGCCACTGTATTACACTATAACTATGTGTACTAGGGGCTATTGTAATTACACATACACTATTATAGTGGGGTGCCACTTAAACACTATGCACATTTACAAGGGTCCACTGAGTATACACTAAAACACAAAGTGTAAAAAGGGTGCCACTGTAATACCTTACACATGTATACTAGGGGGCCCACTGTATATCACTATACACTATGTATACTATTTGGCCACTGTAGTAATACACTACAACACTATGAAACAAGTGCCACTGTTTTATACACTATACCATGTATATGGGGGGGGCCCTGAAACACTAAAACACTATGTGTACTGGGGTTGCCACTGTAAAGTATGCCAACACTATTTTTCTAGTGTGCCACTGTAGTATCACTGAAAACCAATGTTATTAGGGTGCCACTGTGATACACCATAACACTATGTATCTAGGGTGCCACTGTAGTATACACATAAAAACTTTTTAATACTGGGTGCCACTGCAATACATTTTAAACACTTTGTATACTGGGGTCCACTGAGTTTCCCCTATTCTAGCATTAGGGTGCCCCCCAGTAGATACACATCACATTTACTAGGGTGCTTTTGTAATTACAAAAACACTATGTTATAGGGTGCCACTGTAGTATACAAAAAAAGGCACTATGTATGGGCCCACTGTAGTATACACAATAACACTTGTTACAAGGGTGCCACTTTAGTATACCATACACTATGAAAACTATGTGCCACTGTAGTATACCTTTACACTATGAATACTAGTGTGCCACTGTAGTATTTACACACAACACAAATTACAAGTGCCCGGTTGTATACACTATACAATGTTACTGGGGGCCATGTAGTAACACATACACTATGTGTCTAGGTTGCCATGAATTATGCACTATCACTAGTTTTAGTGTGCCCCGTAGTATACACGTAACACAATTATATTAGGGTGCCTTAGTAAACCAAACACTTGAAAACTAGGGTCCCACTGTATAACACAAAAAACACATGTATACGGGTTGCCACTTATATACACTATAACACTATGAAACTGGGTGCCATAGTAGAATACACACAACATTGTAGCGGGGGTTTTGCCACTGTAATACAAAAAAAAACTATTTATACTAGGGTTCCACTGGGTATGCACTATTCATTAAGTATACTGGGGTGCAACTGTTTTAGCACTTACAGTACATGCTAGGGTGCCATGAAGTGTACACTAAAACACTATGTATACTGGGGTGAAATTTTTTAAAATACACTTTTTAAACAAATGTATATAGGATCCACTGAAAATTTACACTCGCACTTTTAAATTACTGGGGTCCCACTGTATTAAACACTATACACTATGTATATGGGGTGGCACGTTTATACACATACACATGTATACTAGGGGCCACTGTTTTAATACACTATAACACTAAAATACAGGTGCCATTGTAGTAAAACACATTAAACTAGTAACTGGGGTGCCCTGTATAACACTTACACTAGTATACTGGTATCACTGTATATACACTGTACACTATGTATACTAGGGGGGCCCTTTAAAACACTATAGCTATGTATACATTTGTCACGTAGTATCACTAAACACTAGAATACAAGGGCCACTGTGTAACACTAAACATATTATACTGGGGTGCCACTGCAGTTACATTTAAAAACCTAGTATACTAGGGTGCCACTGTATGTACACTATGCACATTTGCAGGGTCCCACCTAGAATACACATAACATAGTTACTGGGGTCCACTGTAGTTACACTATAATATATAGGGTACCACTGAATACATTTTAAACCCTTTATACAAGGGTGTCACTTGTATACACATGACAATAGTTCTAGCTGCCACTGTAGTATACCTATACACTATGTATACAGGGTCCACTTATTTATACACTAAAAACACTATTTTTTCTAGGGGTCCGTAGTATCCCTACACCTATACTGTGTCCTGTATTACACTATCACATGTATACTATTGTCCCAATTAGTTACTTTAACCCCTTTGTTAAGGGTGCCACTGTAGTATACAATTAACACTTTATACAAAAGTGCCAGTGTAGTATACAAAAAACACTATGTAATAGTGTCCCACTGTAGTACACTATACACTAGTATACAGGTTGCAACTGTGAAACCCAAATAACCATGTATGCAGGGTGCCACTGCAGTAAAACCCCCTGTAAACACTATACAGGGTGCCAATGCAGTTTTCCCTAGGACATGATCTTGGTAACTGGGGTATCACTATACAATGTATATTAGGGAGCCACTCTAGTATACACTATACATGGCTACTAGGGTGCCAGTATATAAACATAACTATATATCTAGGGTACCATGTATACACAATCACTATATATATGGGGAGCCACTGTAGATACACTAGCATGGATTCTAGGTGCCATGTAGTATACATAACACATGTATACTCGGTACCCTGTAGTATACACTAACACTTGTATACTGGGGAGTCACTGTGTTTACACTAACGCTGTGTATTAGGGTCAAATGGGTATTTCACTGACACATTTTTACAAGACCACTGTAGTATACACTATGCACTATGAAAACAAAAATGCCACGCAGTATCACTATACACTATGAAAAACCCAAGTTATCAGGGAGATTTTCTTTCCTCTGACAAAAAAAAGTTCCTTATTATTATTTTGCACACGCCACTAGGCCCATTTCCCCTTTGGCAGTAAACCCTCTGCTGGGTACGCAGTATACTTAGCAAAAAAACCTGCCAGGTACGCAGTATACTTTAGAAATAAACTCGCCAGGTACTGCAGTATACTCTAGCAAAAAAACCTGCTAGGTACTGCAGTATACTCTGGCAGTAAAACCTGCAGTACTGCATATACTCTGCAGTAAACTCTGCTATACTCAGTATACCTAGCAAAAAAACCTGCCAGGTACTGCGTATACTTAGCAAAAAACCTGCTAGAAATGCGTATACCTGGCAGAAAACTCGCCAGGTATCAGTATACCTAGAATAAACTCTGCTAGGTACGCAGTATACCACAAAAACTCGCCATTTTGCATATCTCTACAATAAACTCTGCTATACGCGTAACTCTGGCAGTAACTCGCTATACTGCAGTATATCGGCAGAAAAACTCTGCTAGGTACTGCAGTATCCTAGCAAAAATCTGCCAGGTACGCAGATACTTAGCATAAACCTGCTGGGTCTCTATACTCTGGCAGTAAACCTGCCAGGTACTGCAGTTCTTAGCAATAAAACCTGCAGGAACTGCGTATAACTCAGCAATAAACTCGCTAGGTTGCAGTAAACCTGGCGTAAACTCGCCAGGTACTGCAATACTCTAGCAAAAAACTCTGCTAGGTACT